>JAPMAF010000176.1:0-17529 GCA_026537445.1 Silvatares holzenthali | reverse complement strand
ACGGGTGACATTAATTATAGTTTTTGCATGTGTTTTTTTATTTATTCAAAATATACCCGTCCCGAAAGGGTTAAGAGAAACAATTAAACACTTAACTGTAATGAAAGTTATGATCAAAAAGCTGTTAATTATAAACAACCTTTAGTTTTCAGAACACAGATGGAAGATAAGCATATCTCTCAATTTTATCAACACGATTGCAAGTGTTCTTAGGAACCACAATATCATTTATTTCTCTTTTTGGAAAGGCTACTTGACATACCATGATCCATTACCAATTTGCAGTAGACATATCATAAATAAGATTTAAGAGACTCGTAAAATATTTTATCAGCAACTCAACTCTGTCTCCATCCGAAATTTGGATATTTTAAAGTGTATTAATTCCTTTCTCTTATTTATATTCTTTACCATAGTATCTGACATACCAGGTCAGTCTTGCACAATTCAAGACCACAAACAAGTAGAATTGCTAAATAAATACGAACATTATTGTAATTTGTCCATGCGATTGATAGTACTATTCTTGAACTATTTTTTGTGAAAGTTGTGTACACCTGTAATTGGTATATATATTAGATGCTATGCCCTGTATACTTGACAATATCAATGTAACAATATATGTACTGTTGGTGTGCCTTATATTTAAATAAATAAATTTAAACTTGGTTAGGATGTGCCGCTGAGTCTTCCATAGACATCTGACCTTGCACCATTAGGCACAATTTTTATTAATCCTATTTTTTGACAATAGGGATTAGAATAAAGTTGGTTGGAAGTTTGAAAATGTAAAACAAAATGGTTAACATATAACTGAATACATATTTTTTATTTTTTCAACAAACTTTTCAATTTCTTTAAAATTAAACAGCTAGCATTTCCTCCACAATGCAATACCCTGAAATGTTTGCACGCCCAGGCAATCTAAAATTGTATTGTGCGATTAATAATATACACATTATTGAACATTCATAAATGTATTTTCACTAAATTAAATTAACAAGCTATCAATTAAAAAAATAATCATAAATCCATCTCTTTATTGTCAACATTGTAATACATAATATTGCTTTTCTTTTGATATTAACTACATACATTTCAGTAATCACATTTTATCACATCTCCGACCCAAACCACCCAACCATATTCACAGTCACTGTCTACCTATACTCGAAAATAGCTTTCCTTAAAGGCGAGTCCAGATATCCATACAGTTATATGTGTGTGTGCATACATATAGAAAGTAGTTATACATATGCACAGAGAAGGTCTTTGTTGGTTTTCCTCTATAATGACAATAACTCGAATTGCGTCAATTCTCTTACAAATAATACTAAATTATTTAAATTCAATAGTAAAGTCAAAAAATACACATTCTACTGTTTAGTATATAACATATTGATACAAAACAGAATAGTGGTTAGAAAGTACAAAAAGAATTAATGATAAGAGGAAAAAACAAACACTGACACCCAGCTAGAAGTATAACCCACTTACACCATTTACGCATAATCTGTACTATTTATTAAATAACTATCTATAAATATGAGTACGAAATTATATTATACAAATACATTAATTGAAAAGGTGTGTCATGTATATTACATGCGGATATCATACACCATTCATAAAATGAAAAGAAATGAACCTAATATACTGAGAAAATCCAGAAATCAATATGTCCAACTCACAAAGGCTACAGAGATTTATAAACACCTTAGCAAAAACAATACATCAAGGTGGTGAACTTGTCTATGGTGCGATACTCTCAACAAGCGTATTGTACTCAACAACATAATAACTCAAAAGTCTTTTACTTTCAAACCTTTTGTTTGTGTAGGTGTATTTAGATACAGATATGTATGGATATCTGGTAGTGCCTTAAGAGAACCACAAAATTTTGCAGAAGACCACATTTCATCTATTTATAACAATGGCAACAACGCTTTGATATCATATTACTCTGTCGAATCAAATCAATGTTTTGATATAATTTACTCTGTAATTATTATTATAATCTGGACTACAATTAACAGCCCTCGATGGGTGATAACGTTTATCAATATTCTAAGAAACCGGAAAAACTTATTTCTATTAGACCAATTGTCTACGGAACTAATTGAAATAGACATTGAAATATTAATTTTCCTCGTTATTAGGTACATTATTTTTGGCAATCTTTTTACTCCATACTCCACTTTTACATCTATATCATCTTATAAGAAAATAAAATTTTATTAATTGCTTCATTTAAAATGCATAGTTCCACAATATCACAATTTCAATGGCGTCTGTTGCATTAAACCCTCCATGGATCCGTTTCCTTATACATTCTATCGATGTTATCACGTAGCATTTGTTCTTGTTCTAAAAAAGTACATGATTGTAAATGGTAAATAATATATAAATGTTTACTAATATTTATTTATTTATTCATATTACCTTTGCTCAAGTTTGCAATTATGCATTGTTTCCTCAAAAATTCTGAACATAACTCTCTGCTCAATCCAAAAGCATGCATATTATATGTAAATGTACTGTAAAAAGATGTTTTAATAAATGTCAATAAACATAACCTAATTGTTAAAATAGAATATAACGTAGAGAGATAGGGATAATAATATATTTAATTGCACTCCCTTACCCGAGTTGACCGAATGTAATATTTTCTTGATATTGTTTATCATCATAAAGTGCTTCCATATTGTTAGACATGATTTCATCTTTGGTAGCAATAGGCCTGTGGATCCTTTCACACTGCAGGGCATCGAAGAAAGCGGCATTCCAGAATCGCAGTGAATGCCAAATCAATTGATCTCTAAGATATGCATACAAATATTCTTTGTAAGGCTCACATCCGGGAACATCAACTATAAACATAACATCACATAATGCAGCATATTTGCCAATATGATAAGTGTCTTATAGAGAGGTGTCAGTTGTTATTCATACCTTCCAAGTAAAATGTGAAGCACATATTCATCAATGATTTAGCAGGAGAGAAATCATCAGCTTCGGCACATTCAAATAAAACAATTGCAAAATATTGTATTAAGGAATAAAAAGTTGATTCTGTTACTCGTCGTGATCTTCCTCTTTGTGCATTAACAAATCTCGAAAACCACAGTCTACCTGTCTCATTCTGGAATCAAGTACAATATTTTAAACATGTTTCATGCTTAGTTTATAAGAATATATTTGGCCAAACTCACCTGGCATAACTGGCCGAATTTAGCTTTTTGCTCAGGTTGTATACTTGCGCTGTCGTTAAATAACTGAGAAACAAAATTCCTCATAAATTCTACCGTAGCTTCATCCGATTGACTATCTAAACTTAAACTGGAAGCCCATGATTGGACGGAACCCTCAGATCCTAAAAGTTATAATATCCATATAAATTCACCATAGTTAAAATATTTAAGAATGAAATGTTAGTTTGTTAATTTGAAGAATTTACCCGATCGCACCCAAAATTTCTTCCCATCTTTATCGGAAGAATCGATACTCGTGCTAGGGCCATAACCATCTAGATCACTCGCTGATCCACTACTCGGTACGTCTTAAAATCAGTTAAGAACATTCATATTTATCTCAATAAACATTATGCACTATTGAAAACTGTTTCATTTTCATATCCCCTTTAAGAGTTTATTTGCATGCATCAAGTAGCATGAAGAAAAGAATTCAAAGTAGTAATTCTGAAAATTTTTCAACATTAAATGAAGAACAATTTTCAAAATGATCAAATGTTCTATTTGAAGAAAATTATCAATTTAATATTACTATCCTTGTTGTTTGATTAACTTGGTTGCATGAAAAGCACATTAGGCTATATGCAGCTAAATAACTAAGTATTGTATAAAAGTACTCTAACATAAAGAAATCTTTTTTACATATGTCCATTATATAAGAATTTAAAATTTTGAAAAACTTTATACCTAATAACATTTAATGATGCCCGACTCAAGATGAAAAAAAGCTAATTAAAAAATGGTAATGGACAAACCTTCAATTGAACATACAAAATGTTTTACTGCTGTTAGTAGTGGTTAGAAAAATTTGGCAGAAGGAAGACTTTCTAAATTTCTTAACCTAGATAATAACAGGCAAGAGGCTAGAGCCTCCACAACGTAGTGTGTTTATAAAGTTGCACCAACATAAAGAATGCTATTAATTCCATCAAGATAGAATCAAATGGCACTATATTCTCATGGTGTAGTCCTATATGGAAATGATATGATTCTGTGAAAGTCAATAGTTAATAAATATTTCATACCCATTTCAACTTTTATTTTGTCATAAGGATCGGGACCTGTCGCCACAAGACTGAGCTCAATATTACTATCTATAGATTGAGAGAGATGCAGGGAAGAGAGCTCTCTATCGATATCTGTACTGCCTTCACATTTCACACTGGATCCATCTTGATTATTTACAGCATCACATCTCGCCACAGACGTAGACAGCGAATCTTCACTTTGGTCTCTGCCGATTTCGTTCTGACTAAAATGGCAAAAAGTGCAACATGCGGAATGTTGTCAACATTTTTAATGTTCCGGGATAGGTATATTTTACATATTTATATTGTTATTCTTACTGTATGTTTTTACGCTTATGTTTAGCGAGGGCTTCCCTATCTTCATATGTTAGACCAAAAGAGGGCAGAGCATGCAACTTGCGTGTGGACATTAAACCGGTGGAAGTTGGGGGAGGCGACAAAGGGATACTGCCACAGCTGAAACCTTCTTCTGTAGAGTAGGAAGATGATTGACTCATGCTTAATGCGGACTCTAACTGCAAGTATCAATGATATAATTAAGATAGAAATATTTTTCATTACTTCATGCTACTGAAAGACGTCAATATTTTGTAATGTAGAATAGTTTGTACACTTTAATTTTTTTCATAATTATAAAATATGTAGTTTGAACTGAACGATACTAGCAGCATAAAAGTCTTATAATGTTTTGTAGAAAATCAACCAACTAATGAGGTAGTATTCTCCCTAAGCGATGTTCTGGAGGAAAATAATTGTTAACATTATCAAATTTGTTTTCTGGACTGGTATCTTCGTAATGCACTTGCTGGGATACCTAAACTCACAATGGGTTAGATTGCTGATGTCATAGTAAAAAAGTTTTTTTGATGCAAAATTGAATTGAAAATATTTTTTATTTCACTAGTATTCATCGGTGCCAATATTAACAAGAAATATATTATCTACAGAGATTGACACTATGTCGATGAGCTTGCCCTCGTGTATTGCTAAATTGCTAGTATACATAAGCAGCTCTACTGTATATGAGCAAAATGTTTATACAATATTATCGTAAAATAAAAATTAATATTTAGAATATCAGTAGTTTTGATCTTAATTTGAAACAAAATAAAACAATAAAAAATTACCTTATTAGATATTCCTGTAATAATATCAGAGCTGTTGCCCAAGAAGGAAAGCATCCCCGATTTGATGATGCCCTGTGTCCTCCCCATGATCCTTTTTATTTGTTCTCCATTGGTTTCCTCCTTGTGGCCAGCCAGGTCTACCATCGTGCCGCTGCAAGCGTTATCATAAGGCCGTGGCTTTACCCAGAAATGGCTAACAAACAAAATACAATTTTATCAGAATAGTTGATTAATATAACATCTAACAGATTGTACCACTACAAACAATCACGTCTATGGATATATATTTCACATAAATTCATTGATTCGGAAAATTAGTGAACTCTTTCCAAAAAAAAATCCTGAATGCCTCGAGTCTCCCTACCAGTACTTACTATTCATTCATACACACAAAGTAGAAACAACAACGCTAGTCAAGCAATTGTGGCGCAGATTGCCAGTAGCACAGTGAAGAATAGAAAAAATAATATCATTAGATGGGCCACACTACAACCTTAGGTGGACCTTAATTGAATCAAGCAAATTGATTTTTAACCATTTATATATTTAGCAAACAACATTTACATGATACCAAGTGTAAGTATGTAACAAAGAGAATAAAATCATACACAACATAAAGCGAAGATTTAATGGAAAAATAAAATTTAAAAAACTTCAAGAGGCATGCAATGAATAAAACATTTGACAAAAAACACTAACACTAAACAAAAACACATAACAGATAGATAAAACAAAATGGAGATATAAAATATTTGATGATAAAATATAAAAATAAAGATGTAACAAAGAATATGTGTACAAAATGTAAAAAAAAATACGGTAAGTTAAAGTGAGTAGCAAAATAGAAGAAACCATCATATAGGGTGACCGATTTTCAATGTCACAGAAAGACGTAGCGATTTCAGGAAACATGCTAGAGGTTTTTTATGAAATAAATGGTTTAGAATGTGTGGAGCCCTGGTACTAGGCATTCTGGCAACAAGGTTTGTTGGAGAATGAGAGATAATAAAAAGTGCATGACTTTGAAACAGAAGTAAATTGTTTAATAAGACAAGGTCCTCACGCTCAACTTTCAATTTGAAGGACCCAAATTATTTTGTAAGTCAAACAAAGAATCCTGTTATTTGATCCTATTTTTGTTACTGCAACATAACACTGCTCACTCCGGGTGATTCCGCTCTCTTCTACTATATCACGTTTCAATGTAATTTTCCTCCTTTCATTGTTATCAATTTCTTTATAAAAAGATGGTACAATTGAAATTGCACAGTAATTATATTATCATTTAATTTAATTCAGTAACTTCTAATGATGAAATAACCAAGTAGCCTATCTGTGGCATTTTCATAAAATTTGTCTTGGTACTTCATGCTGTCACAAATAAGAAAACAAGATAAATATGCAATACCCAAGTGTTAGACTTTCAAGTATGTAATGGTGTGACATCGGGCAGCAATGATGTCATTTATTTTTCTTAAATTTGATTTTCCATCACATACCGATTTATTACTTCTTATTAAAAATCATGATAAACGACTGCTTCATAATTTCTTAAATTATATCAAAGTACATATTTAAAACCACCAGCAATGAGTAAACAGATTAGAGAGAGTAAATTTAAAATAAAATAGTATTAAGAATTGTCTCATTCTTCCAAAAAAAAACCGTAAGTCTTACAATATAAGCACCGTTCATTTTGCCGTATATTTTATCTTGTATGGCTTAAATTATTACGCATTTTCCTATACGGTATGTACATATTAAACGCCTACACACTGCAATATCGATAACACTTATTTATAACATACTTCAGAGAAAACCTTGCCACATTTCCATGTTTAATATTCGACAATTCATCTTTAAAAAGTCACGATTAAAAAGAAAATGTCCAGTTGAATAAGTGCGCTATCGCGTGTTAATATTTCAAGGGCAGCACTAATACTGCAACACATTGCAGGCAATGCATTAAAAATCGTGTCGCGAATTTGGGACGAATTATGTTCTAGTATTGATTATCAACAAACGACTTTATAATAGTGACATAACCATCAAATATTATCAAAAAAAACACGTATTAACACAGCGTATCAAACTCACTAATTATATATGTACTTTTAATACGAATTAGTAATTAACATCTGTGATAATCACAAAGCAAACCGAGAAAAAATACCTGCTTAATAGATGTTTTAGTACAGTTTTTAATTGTCAGCAGGATATCATTATAATAATTTTATGACGATTTAATTGTATTATTTCGACTTACAAGAGGATAGCTGCAATATTTTGACAGTTACATAGGCGGGAAAGAGAAGCGAACACCCTTATCGCAGGACGGCACGTTAGACACTGCATTGCCCGTGTATTAGGGAAATAGAACTGGGACGCGGCACTCGGGTTTAGTACTACAGTGTTCCGAAGCTTGACAAAACGTTAATATTTTTTTATCTACGATAAAATCCTTTAAACGAAGTCAATAAATTTACCGTACTAACTAAAACTGCAATAATTATAATATAAAATGATTTATTTTGGGAACGATTTTATCTTACATTGTGCTTACTAATTCAATCGCATTATCAACATCATCTTTAGTAATTGCTTACCTTTCTACATTTTCTGTATTTTCTATTCACTTCGGTTTTCAGCAGTAGAGTGAAAACCGATCCCCGTATCGCAGTGGATAAAGTACACAAGCAGTCGTGATTTCGCCGTCAGAGTAATATCTCAATTTCAGTTAAAATTATATTTACTGCGCATACATTGTGATATGAACTAGCCAATCGTATTCATCAAATTAATCGAAAGGGCACCGCTGGCAGAGATTACTTTTAGACAATAAGCTCTTCCTTTCTTGCATTTTTTAATCAAAACATTTTCGCTTGTGCACAACATGCTCATTGATGATTACAGATGGTTAATCCATATCACCATTTCTGTGTCACATACCTTACAACATTTGCTTTTTTTTAAATGCCTGTAACTATCAGCTGCTACACAGCTGTTCACATCGCCGGATCAGCAATCGACTTCTTCGTCTTTTTCCAGGAATATTTCCGGTAACAATTAGTTCTTCCAGAATTCCAGTCTTTTCTTTTATACACTGTCGATTTTTATACGAAGTTCTTGAAAGATAAACCGATGAACTCTTCGTCCAGCCAAAAAAATCTAACGGCGCCAATACCATATCTCAAAGACATCAATTCACTTGCGTTCTTTTGCCCTCAGCCTCAAAAAATATTGTGTTTGGCCTCAAAAAAATATTGTAATTGTATTTGGTACAATGTACTGTTAAATAAATAAATAAATATCGAAATCTGAAAATACTCTGAAAGCAAATAATTCGAAAAAAAATATTGAACAAAGTTTTATATATTGATTACTGAAATTTTTAGATGTTTTTTTCGTAGCAATACCTATACTTTATATGGCTTCAACGATTTCTGAAATAGTTGAACATTGCCTGGGAAAGACCTAGTCTAGACATATTCCAAATGCATAAAACGGTTGACTGCTGATTAGACGTATCCGTTATAAAGAAAATCGTACTAATCCAGGGTTATTTCTATATCTACTGGCACCACTATTGCTAATTTGAATAAATTATCACAACTCGGCCAAACAAGCGTACACCGCTCTATCATAGTTCATTAATTCGTTACAGTTGACGAGGTGACATTATAATGCTTATCTTTCTACAGAATGGTTACCACTGCAATAATCTAACCGCAAAAAAATATTTTAACAGGAAACTATATTTGAGCGTTTTTACATTAGCAATTAAAAATAATCCGCTTAATAGTATATCATATGAGTATCATATCGTCTCTGATACGGTCAACATTATTAGACTGTGAGGAAAACGTTAAAGGTTAAACTATTCTACCAGTGTTCATCACAAGGTATAGATAAGATGAATATTTTTACTTTTATAAACCAGTACCATTCGAGTTCTTTTGTATAGATTAGTGTTAGATATTCACAAAAAAACATAAAAGAAGACGCTACGCTGCTATAATAAATATACTAAGGGTGACGATGGGAGAAAGAATAAGGAATGAATTTATAATATAATCTTAAAATGACTGAGCAATAAAGAAAACGAAATTGTTTTCCAACCAGCTAAATTAACTACCTAGGTTAGAGTAACAACGTATGAATCTATCTCTATTTAGGAACATTCTTTGTAATTCAACTCAGTGGCTGTTTGAATGGCAAGTTTCTCATTCCAAGGGCCATCTGTATTCGTTAATTTAATCCACAATCCTTGAAAACCTGAGCTTGGCCCCACAATTTCATTTGTGTCCCCAAACAGTTCATCTCACCTCTCACTAGAATGAGATTTGGTCATTACAGTTATTTCAACCGCCTGGTCAGATTATCATCATATTGACACATCTTCATTATACGATTGTGAATTTGAAGAAACTCTTAATCACATTTTTTTCGAATACCTTTTCAATGACCAGTACCCTGAATTCATGTCAAAATTTATTAAATGCCATGTTAAACTTTTGATTAACATATTTCCACCTTATTTAGATTCTATAGTTCTTATGTATTTTGTGTTTACATATTATAATACATACGAGGCATGATACATACACATGAAATGATTAAGAACAATTGTTGCAAAATATATGAGATCTTAACTAGGCTAAAGATATGACTAGATCTGACTGGGAAAGAAGACTGAGCATGCTAACTTCTAGGTGACACAATTGTGTAAAAGATTTCAACACATTTAATATTAATTATTTAGTCATTAAACCTCGCGTATGAAGGCCACTTTTTGAACTTTCTTCAGGCAAATGAACAATATCAGCGATAAGAGCTCTTAACAACAACACATCCTATTTAATAGCTTTAATTTTATAACCCAGAATTAGAGCTGTTGTATTTAGGTATTAAAAACAGCATCTGACACGGGAAAGGTCGTGTGTTTATACAAAGCCAAATTGTTTTTTATATTAAGTAACAATAATTTTCAAATTTATTATGCGTATTAGAGCCTTGTCTTTTTAAGGCATTTTGCGCAATAGGGGTAGAGGCGAAAATCCTTCTCACTCGCTATATTCTTCCCCATACTACTTTCATATAAATAATCACAAGACATATTTTAAATCTTCCTGGAAAGGAACGTTTTGAACGGCGCAATATTAAAAAAATAATATTAATGTTTTCCAACTACGCATAATATTAACAATTAATACTAAATAAAATTATTTGCAAAAGATTAATAATAAATAAAATACTCTACAATACCTTCTTATATCCTATTCCATTTTCCATCTTTTCATATCAATTTTATGTTTTAGCTTAGATCTGTAGGTTAAGTATTGTTATTTAAGCGTTTGAGAACTTAACCATACTAAATTTGGGGCACATATGTGTTATTTTTTTGCCTAAACCTAATCAAAATTACAAACAAATTGCAAGTATAATTTACGATGTATGCATACTGCAACCTGTCTTTGTATTTTTAAAGTTTTAAATAAAATAAATATAAAACAATAACTCATAAGATATTGGGCACAAATTGAAAAGAGTTAAAAGTAGGCACCATTAAATAATCGAATGAGGGACGATATTGTAATAATTATTTTGTCGATATTGTTGGTTTTCTGAGATATCTGGAAACTTTGAGTAAACGAATGAGGTTGCATTGACGCCACCGAAATGTGATGTTAACAAAGGATTCTATAGAGTAAATTGCACTGGTGACCAACAACGACTATGAAAATACATAGCCATACTTCACTACAATAAGGGTTTCCCTGATATCAGCAACTTTGGACTTCTTCTTTATTTATTCATTTCTCGTTGTCTTTTCGAATAATAATCAACATTGCTTTTTCTATAGCATGCTGTATAACCGAAAGTATTGCAATGGACTGTTATATCAAGATCCATGTTAATGCCTTATCTGTCAACACTGGCCGTATGCACTAATATATATGTTGGGCTGAGTTTACCAAAGGTTGTCTACTCTAATTGCTATCTTCGGTCTATCTATATATGTTTCTGATATATCTATATATGTTTAGGTCTATCTATATCTATATATGTTTTTTCTATATATGTTTCTGATAGACAGTCTCTTGTCCCAGATAAATACACTCTTGGACATTTACCAATTTGGATAAACGGGCATGTTGTATTCAAATACGCAACTCTCCTAATTTAAAATATACAGAATCTGTCAAAATATAAACAAATCATTAAAAACACGCATTTTTCAAGAATTTCAGTTCCCGAATGAGGCAGTAAATTTAATGTATTTAATATAAATGTTTTTGAATCATCCTATTATAATATTCGTTTGCAATGGACTGGATATTAAAGACGCTATTGTGTAAAAAGACTAAAAAGAATTTGGTTATTATAACTGGATTTGAACCATTCGGTGGCAGAACAACAAATCCAAGTTGGCTCAGTGTTAAAGAAATGTCAGTAAAATGGCTCGAGAATAAATATAATGTAAACATTAAAAGGATAAAGATTCCTGTTGCCTACCATAAAATTGATAAAATCATTCCAAAGTTATGGATGAAGTTTCATCCTGTAGTAAGTACATTTTATTTTGTTAGAAACAATATAGACTCTTTACAATGTTATTACTATATTCAGACTTAAAACAGACTTCAGACCTTAAAGCATTCGTCACTTATGCCAAATCATTATGGCAACTTACACTATTGAGCAACGCGTCCAAATTTTATAACTTTATTATTAAAATTTTATTTATTTATTTAACAGTACAATGTAGCAAATACAAAAAATTAAAAAACAACAAGAAAAAACAAATAATAAACAGTAGTTAATATAAAAAAAAGAAAATATATGTTAAGTAAAGCAAAAGAGTTGTAGGTAGAAATAAAAAGGAAGATACGGTTATCAAAAGCTAGGGACAGAGGGATAAGGATTTATGATGATACGGAGAGACGTAATGTTTCCATAATGGGTCGTAAATATACATTTTTAAATGCATTTTTTTTTCTGTTTTGATTTTTCAAATATATTTTTTTCACATTTGAATTGAAAAATGCATTTTTGAATGATTTTTCCCACCCGACGGGATTCAAACCCGCGACCTTAACCACTCGACCACGAAGCCGACAAATCGTAAAATTTTTGAATTTGTACAATTTAATTATAATAATATTCCTCATTTTATTTGGCAGTTAGTCATCCACGTCGGCCTTGCTGCTTCATCTGATTTTATTAATTTAGAAAAACATGCTGCCGCGCTCGAATATATAAGACCTGATAATGAACAAAAGCTGCCAGTAGACAATATGAATAGAAGATTCTTGAATTGCGGCATGAAAGACATCACGACTGAAATTAATGTCCAATTAATTGTTGACAGATATAACGTATCGAATACGCATATACCTTTGAAATTATCGGATACGGCGGGGCAGTAAGTATTTAATAATATATTAAATTACACAACTTTTCAACATTTTTAAGTTTGTCAGTATATTCCAATACAATAATGATTGATGATAGTTTTCATTCAGGAAAGGTCATTAACTGTCAGATACTCAAATGTTATATAAAATGTAAAATACATTTAAGGGTAGACAAAACTCCGCAGAGATCATGATATAACAATGACATCAATTTAACATTCTCAGATAAATGTTTTGTGGAATTAAGAGTTAAACATGAAATAGATAAATAGCGAATGTTGCGTTAAACTACGTGAAGAGATTCAATACAATGAATGATTTATTAATAATTTCTTAATCTTTTTCAAGATTTTTATGCGAATATACTTATTATACATCCTTGAGTTTCGATCCTAAAAAAACACTATTTGTGCATGTTCCTGACATAACGAATGAAGTGACAGCTTACCAAATAGCAGAAAGATTAGAAGAAATTCTGGAATTGTGTTTACAGCAAACTACAAATATTCCATCTAGCTGTAAATAGCGATAAGTGATATAATTATTTTTTAAATTGATTTAATCAATAAAACAAACTAACAATATTTTCACATGGTGTATTCATTGTTATGTTTAATTTTTAATTGATTCGTATTCTTAAAGTTTTGAATATCGTATTTTGCAGGCCATAACGTAAACAGCATAATTAAATAAATCAACTAATTAAATAACTCAACTTTACCCTAACTCCGCAAGACGAGAGATACAATGGCCAAGAACATTCCACATAGATGAAAGCCACCGAAATAATACACAAATAAAAAAAAACTGTACCTGCTTGTGATGTAGCTGGGAGATAAAGGTATAAAAATACTCTGAGTAAGTACTATACAGAAATATATTTTCCCAGTGCAAAAGGGTCAATAACCAATTGTTGGAACTATTCCATTATCGCATTGATCTTTCACGCAAGAAAGATTGCTTACTGTAATCAATAAGCCTTTGAAAAAAATTATTGACGTGCAGATCCCGCTTGAGTGACCAGAATTTGTTAAAGGTAAATGCACAAGAAAGGAAATCCTTAATATGCATTTACATAAATTGTACTATGTTCAAT
Source organism: Silvatares holzenthali (assembly GCA_026537445.1). NCBI lineage: Eukaryota > Metazoa > Arthropoda > Insecta > Trichoptera > Pisuliidae > Silvatares > Silvatares holzenthali. The sequence continues at coordinate 3,609 of JAPMAF010000176.1, read as the reverse complement.
GAAATAATCAATGTTATGGGGAAATTTTAATAATTTATTATTTTGCGAAATTCGATTTACCAAGTCTAGTAGCAAATGAGCCATTTGATTTGTACGATAGTGTGCAGCGTTCATTAAATCAAGTGGTTGATGATGCGAGCTTTCATTGGTCAGGGAAAAATGTGGAGACACCAAAAAGGGTCTTAACCGAAGGTTCTCGAAGCCTAATAATATCCACTGGGTAAAAAAATGAAAATTAGTTTAAGTGTCTGTTGGAAGGAGAAAAACACGATAAAGTCGCGTTTACGTTTCGATGACATCTGTTAAATGAATTTTCGCTCATTATTCTTATACATTCCGTGGTCAGTTTATCAAAGAAAATACATAATGGTTGTTTTAATCTACACATTTGAACCGTTATTCATTATAATATTGTTTTTTCACTAAATATGAAATGCAAACAATATAGGGTATTCCCATTTAACATGATCATCAGAGTAAAGTTGAACACAATTTTCATATAAAGTATTTGCAGTTGATGTTATCTGTGGTTACAAATCTGTCAACTGGGTTGACAGATGATAAATGTTTCGGCATTGTTGGACCACTTTAGCTGAATATCGACTTTTAAATGTCACAAGACAACATCAACAAATGCCGAGATTGACTATTAAGATGGCGGAGTCTAGAGAAATATAACAGAGGACCATTGAAGTCATTAAAGTAATTAGTCCTCAGGAGTGAGGCCAACATGTATGGAAAAATATAATTCTATATTTTAATCAATTATGCTTTCATTGTCAGGACATTTAAATTTTGTTTTTAAAGAAAAAAATATATATATTATTCCTCCAGTGATGTGTGGCAAAAATTTAAAAATTGATTAAGTATTTAAATATAAATTTCGGAAGGTCCGATGTTCCGCAGGAAACACACTTCCACAGTGCGGGTTCTGTGTATCTTGATTTAAGCTTAGATTATGATGCTCTCTGCAAATAATGTTTGTGTGCAAACACATGAAAATGTTTCATGTAAGATGGACGGCGCAAGCTTTTTATTAATTGTGTCGAGATAAATAGAAAATAAAAAACGCAACATTTGTTCTACTGTTCTACAGATCTGGAAGAATTCAATAAATGGTTAATAATAAATAGGGTATATTAAATGCTCTCATAATCCTACCTACCGAGAAATGTTGAAAGACCGAAACTATGGTGATTAGATATTTTTACACAATGTTGCAACAGCACTAGATATTTTTACACAATGTTGCAACAGCACTAGGCTTGAGAACATAAGTCATGAATAAATTAGAATGCAAGATTTCTAGATTTAGTCTAGAAGTTTATCATGATGATCAATTTATATTTTCAGAAACCAACAAGTTCTTACAATGTTCAGTTAAATAGGCTATATACATTCATATTCTTTATTATTTACCCTTTCACTGTGAGCGTACCCTCGGTGCAACACCAAAAAAATTGCTTTGATTGTGGATGATGGATTAGTATGAAAATAGCTAGATATCTATGCTGGGAGACATATTAGGTTTGTATCCTCAAAGTGTAACAGATTTATTTCTCCATCAGTAAGATTTTTCGATTTTCTCATGACCAAATGCAATAACAGTTTTAACACGTTCTAGAGCATTTATGATATTATGAATTCCTTTCTTCCCCCTTGAAGTTATCTATTTTCCGTAAATCGGTATAGTTTAAATAATATATATTTAGTATATAACGAAAAAGAACAAAGTTTTTTTTTAATTTGTAGTGTGGCCTTCATCCATCAGGGATGTTCTCAGCCAATTCCAAAAAAGAACAAATTGACAGTGACACTGGTTTATTTATAAATTGTGGTTAAAGTTAGGGTCAACGAGGCTGTCTCTTTAGTGCATAATTACAATAATTATTTGCCACATTAATGAATAAAAAAATATGCTGTTTTTATAAACTGTCATGTGAAAATTGCAGTCAGACAAGTACATCATCATTTATGGTAGTTTGAAGGTAAAATACTTTTTTAAACACTATTTTTTTAAATGGCAACAAACTCTTTCCCTCCTCCAGTTAAAATAGTACTAAAATTTTCTAAAGGTTCTATTTACAAATGTTAATTTAGTTGTTCATTTTTTTCACTGAGACAGGATTTTCAATAATTTGAGAATTTATGTCATTTCGCATCTTAAAAATTTATTTCAATAACGATGGATGCCGCTGTTAGAGCGGAGTTTCAAAATTATAATAATGAGCTATTATTAACAGTTGATGGCAGGGATCAAAAGGTAACATAAAAAAATCAAAAAACAATGATAGGTCTGCTCAATCAATGGTTACAAAGTTTTGTGAAATGTAATGTTTTTTTTTATAGAAAGCTGTCTCAATTTATCCGAATACGAAGGTGGATAAATCGGATCCCCGAACAAACCAACATTTTGTTAAGTTTGTGGAACGCCGAGGAGTAACTTCTAAGTTATGGGAGTGCAGTATTTGTAAGTTTATCTAACTGAAATGATTTGAATTATCACTATTATTCTTATGTATTTTCTTCAATATTGTGAATAACCTTCAGGCATGAAAGTCTTGTGAAAAAGTACTGTATTTTAGCATTAAATTTTAGATTATTATTTCATTATTCTCGCAGAGGAATATGCATTATAAATTTTAAACGTGCTGTAGACAATATATTGAATGTCTAACATTCATAATATTTTTATTATGTTATACTCCATTATAGGTAATTGTGTTTTAAAAGAATCACAGATCGTGATAAATATTGGAGGTTTAGTTCCAAGTTGTATGAACTGTATGACAAAGAAATTTGGATATGGCAGAAGACAGAGTGGTAGATCTCGTATCGCCCTAGAGCAATACCACTGTTCAGTATTGTAAGCCACGTGAAATGGTTTTATCCATGTTTCGTGATTAGAACTGAATAACCAGGTTTTAGATCTCTCCTCCGATGGCTATACTGAATTTATATGTGCAATTACACTAAATGTTACAGACCCAGGCAGATGGTGGTGTCGTGGTGTCTCATGTGTAGTATAAGATAAAACAAGATGAAATCCAAATGGAGTTTGCAAGGGAAGCCTTGCTCTTCTTCCTTGAATTATAATTTTTAATCAATATGTAAATTTATATATATTAAGCATTTATTAATGTATTGATGCAATATACTAAATAAAAAAATACATACTTACATAACATGATGCCGACTTCCGGTAGAAGTAGGCAGAGAGAATGGAGCACCACCTGTCTCTATACTGACACACACCGCTTGACTCCTCCACATTCATACATCTCGTCATACACGGCGATTGTTGAAGTTTCATACATTTTTTTTTATTATCTTATACTACACATGAGACACCGTGACACTACTATCCGTCTGGGTTTGCAACATACTGTACAATTGCTCATGTAAATGCTGTGTAGCAATTGGAGGAGAGATTGAAAGCCTGGTTATTTAGTTCTGGTCACGAAACATGGATAAATCCAATTCACGTGGCTTACAATACTGAATTGTGGTATCACTCCAGAGCGATACAAGATATACCACTCTTTCAGTCCAGAGAGAATATATATTTTTAATTGCATTTGTTTGTTTTTTTTTTTTAATATAAGTACA
>JAPMAF010000175.1:0-17541 GCA_026537445.1 Silvatares holzenthali | reverse complement strand
AGAGAGAGGAAGAGAGTTTATATTGCGCTACGGTTCGTATCAGATATTAAGAAAAGTACAGTGGTTTCTCCATAAAATAAGGTGTCTTTAGAAATCGCCGAAATTCGGTTGAAGGCATTTTTGATGGAAGATGGTAGCCCATTCCAAAGGAATGAACCAGCTAATTCGTAAGCTTTTAAGCGTAACATTTTTGGTAACATAACAGACTCTAAGTTTTCATATATGTTTAATTTACAGCGTATATAGCTGATCTTTTAACATTATATTGTTTATTTTTCTTATAAACTATTACAAATTTAACAATAGAAGATAACATTTGTTAATTTTAAGTTATTATTTATAATAGCATACGGTTATAAATTAATATGCCTTATGTATATTACAAGGCGCTAACCTAAATAAAGTACCGGAAAGAGAAATCAAGTATGTGATTGTTGGAGGTATGTTGAAAAAAGTATAAAAATAATAATTACGACGTATATATGGACTTGCGATAAATTATTTTACTCAGAAATTCTCTTCACCGGAGTGTTGTAGAAAAACAGGATGAAAAGGATCTCATGTTGTGAGAATAGTTAGATGACGTAATGAAAGGATATAAAATACGGAGAGTTACTTATTACAATGCAAGAATTTTGTGATTTAAATGGATTGTGTAATTTTTAGAAGAAGTCAATAGACACATAGATTATATTTTGAAAAATGTATAAAAATAAACAAAAATAATTTAGTTAGATCTCAATAGTCTCAAAGCATGCATGAGGAGAGTATGGACGTGGATGAGGCAAGGGATGTATGTCAAGATAGAGTGGTGTGGGGCTCAATTCTCTCTGTGTACCTCTTCAGGACTGCGTACCTTACATTGTATTGTAAGAAAATTAAAAAATCTGCGTTTTATTTGCAAGAACCTTATTAACTTCGATAACACAATCGATAAGATATTTTGAATCTCGAGAAAAATCACACTTCATTATTTATACCGTATACCGTGCCATTTATAGACACGAATGATAGGATGTGGAAAGTGACGGTGATTTCGCGACAACTGTAAGGCTGTATTCTGGAGCCACAGCCGTCTGTGATTAAAACGATATCTCAAAGAAGGTATTGATTCTTCCTCTTGTGGGTAATAGGATTGTTTTATTCACAATATGATCATCTTATTACGCATCTATGGCATCGGAATCTAGTTCCTGTTCATTTGAATTGTATATTTAGATAACTAATAAAACATTTTCCTCCCGACAGACATCGGCTAGTGGGATTGCTGTGCAAATGGTCAATGTTTACTTGTGAGAATAATCTATTAAAACGGCAAGTGTTGAATAATTCATCTGACACAAAACGAAAATGCTTTGTAATTGCTGATTGAATTATCATTTATTACCTGTGCGAGCGGGTCGCATACATTCTGTGTCAAAGAAAACAAAAACCGCTCGGCAGAAGTGAAGAGTGAACCCGAATGCCGATTTGACGCAAAAACACCGTACGGCCGGTGACGCGTTATTATTCAAAAACGGAAAATGAAAAAATAACAGTTACTCGTACTTTGGGCCGTGACTGAAGTGAGTGCGGAGTGCTAAAGTGTCGGGCCCAAACGAAAATGACAGCCGAAGGTACTTGTATAACGTGGTATACGGCTCGGGCCACTGTGACTCCGTTATGAGACTATTGGTTAAGTACTTCATTTGCATGTTTATGCGGTGTTTGAAGATCGAGTCGTATGGAACATCCCCGAATAACATTTTAATTGCAGACATAATTTAAGTTCCTCACTGTACAAAATTTTCCTTTTTAGCACTTATTTGGCAGATAGTGATAAAAATAAAATTTCATTTAAAATACGTTAGGCCAGGCGACAAGTAGAGAAGATGACAACATCGTAATATGTCTCTCGAAATCTCTACTCTCAGAAAAGAAAGAGGTCACCTACAAGTTAAAAAGTAGGCGAACTATTAAAGGGTTTAAAAGAAAACTAATATAGATAGATAACTTTTTGCTTGCTGTTTTCGTGAGAAAATCGCGTTTGTGACAAAAGTTGCGTTTTTCATGTTAAAAAATATATATATCTACAGTACTAACAGGAGTAATTTTCGCACAAAAACAGCATTTAATAAATTAGCCAGATTATAACAATGATCGAAAAATATTTAAGCCAAACTTCGATACATTTTTGTAATTGTCTCCTTCTTGAGCCAGAATATAAATAATATTTTAAAAGAATTACAAATAAGAGAATTAAAAAAATAACTGCTGCGAAATTTAGTTTTAGTATTAAAATTGATATTGCGTTCAAGTTTAGATATTTAAAATCGAAAGTACTTCATATATCACTTTTATTGGGTATTTAAAATTACGTCCGATCCATGACTACCCAAAAGTCTTTGACTTGCGAATCTTTTGATCGTGAATGCCCTAGAAAATACTTATCAAGAATCTATTACACTATTGCTCCCAGAAAATGGAAAGTTAGTAATCTTTTTTTTAAAACATATTTTGATATGTGTAAAGCTACATGCATTTTTTTTGTATCTCACACTACACATGAAACACTATGACACCACCATCCATCTGGGTCTGTAACATACTATACAACTGCACATGTAAATGCTGTGTAGCAGTCGGAGGAGAGATTAAAAACCTGGTTATACAGGTTTTTAATCTCTCTTTTTGGTATACGAAATATGGAATCCATTCCACGGGGCTTACAATGCTGAAAGGTGGTATTCAAGGCGATACAAGATCTACCACTCTTTTTTAGTCCAGAGTGAATGTATATTTTAAATGCATTTTTTGCTGTTTTTGATTTTTTAATATATTTTTACACATATATTTAAAATCTGAATAGATAAATGCATATTTATGTATATATATTTTTTTGCTCCGGCGGGATTCAAACCCGCGACCTCCAGCGTTCCTCCAACGATTTAGTCAAGTGCTTTTAACCACTCGACCACGAGGCCGACAAAGTACATATACATATGTGTATATAGCTTTACGATGAACAAATGAAAGCCTATTATCTATAGGCCATCATTGCCACGATTATTAAATATGGCTAATCCATATATCAATTTCTATATCACAGTAATAATCCAGCAGTTTCGATAGATATTCCTTCTGTTCTCTTCTTCTCTGGTTTTGATTTGATCTAAGCGGTCATCTTGTAGAAACAGCGCTCATTCGTCATCTTCTGCGATTACTTTTGACCTTGCCAGTGATCTACCAACCAATTTACCAACTTCCGTACAAGCAGTATACTCGATGAAGGGAAGAACAGGTTGAAGACCTATTGAGAAAAGCCTGTTCTGGATATGCAATTTTTTCCAATAGAATTTTATCTAAAATATAATAAAGAATCAGAAAGATATTTCAACATAGCGTTATGTTTTTAATATCTATTTTATATTCATTTAATTTCACATTCTGCCGGTCGAAAATGTTTCAAAGACACAAAGGTTTTTACAACATCTGGTCCCAGTGCATTGTTGTCACAAGCAAAGTGCCCACAGTGAAGTGTCAGATTTCAAATAATATGTATTCTCTATTAGTCAATGGTTAATTTAAAACATTTACAGTTTTAAATCCATGTTCCTTTGTTTTTATAATGAGTGCATACCAAAAAATTCTTCCATATTTCTCCGGATCATTGTCATTTGCCATTATCAGCTACACTGAATCTCCACACCAACAGCAAACCAATAGTAGTCGAAAATACTATGGTAAGTCAAATGACAAGAATGCATGCTGACTGAAGCCAAACACCTCTGGATAATACGTTGCAGTTGAATAAACGCCAGTTGCAGTTGCAGTTGTCTGCATCACTCATCGAATCTTCCACGCTTATAACATAATACATATAATACTTCATCAATGTTTATGAAATATTTAAGCAAAAATGTACAGCGCTCTTGAGGTGATTTTCTCACAAAAACAGCGCTTTATTAGTTATCCGCAAAATAAATAAATAATAAATAAAATCTATCATGTCGAGAAGCACTCTTAATATAGGCGCTACAATGAGAAGAAATAGAAGACATTCATACAATGTGACGTCAGTTAATTAATAATATCGATTGAAAACAAAATGGAAACGGTTGTCCCGTTTGAAAAGAAAACAAAATTGTTTCTCCCGTAATGTTTGCGCCTCGGGTAGGGCCCCTTCGCGGCGCGCCTTTACTTTCTATGGACACCCGTTACTTGTTTCTCGGCCACCAGTGTGATCTCTGGCTTCCTCTTCATCTCGCAGCAACCGGCAAGCGTGCCATCCGCAACGTACTCGAGCCCGCGGACCGACCAGTTTTAAACGGGTTAAAAAAACATCAACCATGCGTATGAACTTACAAATAAGCTATACAAATATTAAACACATTTCTACATGAAACATTCATATTACTGACGAAATATTTCAGCACGTTTCGCGATACGTTATGTACGTGACCATCCTTTCAGGATTACTATGAACTTCACCAACGCAAGATATAACATACAATTTCAGCAACGCGGACGAAATATTTTAAAAATCGCTCGACAATCTTTATGCTAATGTGTGTAAATTTTACTTTTTGATTAGTTATCTGTTTTACTTGGCGTTTTTATTTTCTTCAGTCGGGGGCATCTTACTGAAGGGACCACGAATACAGGTCTGTTAGAGGTTCGTGATCAAACTTGTATGAGTATGTTTATTGTATGTATATATGTATGTTGTATTATAGTATGATAAATATAGGATGAAATATTTACATGCGCTTAAGTTTAAATAATTTACTTAATAAATACATAGATTATAGTAACGTGATCGATGTGTTGGTAGTAAAAAATCGAGCTATACTGTTCGTAAATTCTAATACGTATTTTTATTTCAAACGCGAAATCTCATTTAAATTCTATGTCACATTAATTGATCTAAGTTACCTGAGTTATGGTTATAATTCAAATCTGAGTGGGATCTTGTATTCTGCATCATCTACATGTATTTTTCTGGAGCAAAACGAGTATTTACATTATAATAATAATAGAAATGTATTAATTCCGAATTAAAAATACACGTTTATATAAACAGGGATTGGATCCATGTCCTCAGAGTTTTAGTTTAGTGCCTTAAACAGTGTGCTACGATGGTAAATGTTTTTTTAAATATAATCTCCCAACAAAAACTTGTTAGAAAGTAGTTTGATAGACAAACGTCTCTATCCTATTTCAAAATATTGAAAATATCATATTCCTAATCGGCGTTGCGTTCATAGAGTTTTTATTTAAAGAAATGAGTTACTGCTAAATAAATTACGAAAATGTCAAATAAATTGAGCTAAGGTTTCTTACTCCATTAGATTACACTTCAAAAGGTGTCTAAGTTAATTTATATGTTAATCTTGGTTTCGGAGAATTCGGATGTTAGTATGTATGGAGATTTTAACTACGTGAGCCTTAGGCCAAGTTGTATATTATGCAAGTAATGCAGCAATAAGTTAATATTGGTTCTCAGTTCCTTATTTGTGTACCGAAAGTATTCTTTTTATAATAGTTCACCTCATTCCTAAGGATCGTGATCCCCTAGATGTTTTCAATAATCACCATCATTTGCCTACGTCGTCTGAAAAAATCTGAAACGAAACTTGAAAGAGATTAGACTTCTATAACGGTTTCTCTCATACAAGATCTTCGTCTTTTTTTAAACTCAATATTTAATGACGCTCTCTGCACACTTCTTTCACTTAAAATATTATTAATATTTTTTAATGACTTCACAAAAGGCACCACCAAAAGTAGGCATCATAAGACTCTATATGAGATAAAGAAAACTTAGAGTTAGGATAGAAATAATGCGGGTCTTAAAGAGGCTCATGTTAACGATAGAAATTAACATAGACGTCAGAAGGTCATTTCACAGCCCCCAGGTCGTCTCGCTCAAGAATGACTTCTCATATTATTATCCCTAATTAGTTCTCATGCGCTCTATACCAACTGTGAAAGAGTGACAAGCGTTTGCAAAATGAGTTGTCTACCAAACACAGCAGCCGAAAGAATCAGAGTGGTCAGTTCCCAAGGGTATCTTCCATAAAAATATCGGCAAAACAATCGAATCATCCCGACCTTTCTTCTGTGCTCTTACGGCTGAAAACCAACAGTGAGAGCGGGATAATTAAATTTAAATTTAAAAATCACTACATGAAAAATATGTGATTTTATTTATGTTTCGTAACTAAATCTGGATAAGTAGAATTCCTTCTCTACCATTACACAATTTTGCATGTGCAATTTTATCGATAGATTCAGATTCATATGGTGGAGTCGTGTTGTCTAATTTGAGTATGCATTTGTATTATTAAAAAAACATTCAGTATGTAAATAAGCAGTACTTGAAATTTGCAGTAGAGCCATGATATTACTTAAGATCTTAAGAGATACTCGGTATATTTATGAAAGATGCATTTAATTCTTGGTTTTATTTAAAATAAATTAACATAATTGAATACTTTTGCATATTAAAAACGTATCTATGTTGAATAAACAAAAAAGTTGATCAATACTTAGAATATATTTCTTAAGACCGTGGGCCGCCGCGAGTTCCTTGACCCTAGCATGAGCCGCGATTGACTTATCTCAAAATTCAAGTTCAATTCCCAGCGAAGAAAGGTACAAAACACAGCACTGTTTCCATGCGAAAACATGATATTTTTATACAAAGTGCCTTCGTACTATACGATTATCTTGAATCGAGTAATGTACCATGTAGACACACAGAATCCGGTTACTCGAGAGGCGACTTCAAATCTCTGAGTCATTAAGAACGAGATTCTAGCGAAGCTGTAAGGAGAATTATGAAAATGTAAAATACATTTATAGAGTAGTATTATCTTGCGAGTTTTAATATTTACGACTTTTTAGCAAAGTGTTGGAAAATTGTTTTCGCTAGAGGTGTTTTGAGTCGTTGTGATGAAGGTTAATTTATTTTGAGAAGTTGCCTTGTTATTATTGTATTAAATTCAATCGCGATAGGAAACGGCATTATATAGAGTACCTGAAGTACATGAATCAACTGATAGTGATGTAATAATTTTGGGCGCCAAACAGTATAATCGTTAATCATTTTGTAAAGGATTCCTCCCAATATTTTAATTACTTTAATGTTATCAAGGTATTCCACATATCAGAAAATATATAAATACTGCAAAGGTAACTATAAAAAATCTCTTTAAATAATTTATGAGTTTTTACATAATTTAAAATCAAGGTTCAAATGTAATAATTCTTGTCATACGCTAAAAATATTACTTGATTTGTGCAGTACTTGGTTGGGGATGTAGATGATAGTACAATAGTAAAACCAATCATATAATTATAGATTTAACAAATTTCTTATCTGGTGTGAACCTCTCGTAAATCCTTGAAACCGTTCAACAGTTCACATAACTTGGATCAACTATTATCGATTCAGTCAGCTGTCAGGTTAAAAAAATAGGCTAACTGGTAAGAGTGCGATGACCAAATTAACGGTCATATGGACATAAAAAGTACTCATTCTAGATACAAATTAACTTTTTTTTTAATTTTTACTTTGTCAAAACTTCATATACATAAGTTACCACTATATAAGATTTTACATGTATCCATTGTATACTGACCATTCTGAATATGATGGAAACATCTAAAATCTTATTATATATACATGGTTTTAACAAAGTAAAATTTAAGGAGTTTTTTATTAACAATGCAAAACCACTAGACTATTTTAAATCAATAATTTTCTTGATATTTCTTTTTCCAACATACAACCCTATAACAAAAAAAATAAAAACAACAGTCAACCCTATAAAAATGGAGTAGCATTTTTTCCTGCAATGGTTGAAACATTTTCGTTGTGTTTAAAATTCGTTTCCAACGTCGAATCTAAAAACTATGAATAAAAATAATTGTATTTCTTGCGTCACTGTTTATTAGTGTTGTTAGTATTTATTGTATTTTAAATTCAAAGGTGAAAAAAATTTAAAAAAACAAGTAGCGATTGCATGAAAATAATTGTGGGAGGGGGGGGGGTAGTCGCCAATACATGCATTCTAACATTATTTCAATAGCAAAATAGTTAATGAGTAGATTCCTCTATTTACCGGTTGGATATCTCGTAAGTATTTGAATGTTAATTTGCGTAATATGAGTGCACACAATTGGTAGAATTTATTGGGTATTGATGTTGCTGGAGATCTGTGCATCTTATCACTCCTTTAGCCAATTAATAAAGTCCAACGTGACATTTCGTTAATGCATAAGTAAGTATAACTCGATTCCGCAACAGTTTAGACATTTGACAAATACATGCCTGTGGTGGTTTAATTTATAATGTACAATGCAGATAATATAACAGTAAATGACAAATTCACCCGACATACCAGTTTTCCTTGATAATTAATGGTCACATCATGCGCTGAACTTGTTCCTCTAATGATTCTATCACATTTAAGATGGCAATTTGCAGAAATGGCCACAGAAACCTTATACTGCAGTAGCAGAAGCAACTCATAAAAGTATAAACCTGAAATGGAATATTAAAATGTAACCTCGATCAATGTTTTGTAGTAGTAAGGCACTCGAATAGTATGAGAATCATGAAAGAAACTTACTTTCCACATTTACGAGAATTCATATATTTATTTACCCTTGCTAATGAACACAAAAATTTTAAAATTTGCTTACAAACTAAGAAAATAATTGTTGATTTAACCGAACATATAAAGGTCAATAAAACATACGTTTAAACAACGAAATATATTTTTATACATACTAAAAAAAGGAAGAAAGCAAAATTTGCAACTTAAAAAGGATATGAATAAAATAAATAAAGCTCTTGCATGCTGTTTACCAGTAAAGGAAGGCAAAAGGATGAAAGGGAAAATTAGAATTGTGACCTTTTAAGTGCTTTTAAAAAGTACACTATTTAAGTGTGAAAATGGGTGAGTATATGTATATTATCTTAATGCTTTAGCATTTCTTTCCAGAATTCTCTGACACCACACTATTCTAAACATACCTTCTTTTGCATAGTTCTCTAGTGCCCACAAAACATAAACCTCATTCGTGCTTCTCCAGAATTGTACAGCGCTCGTCTATCACAACCCACCACTTCATTTGTGCTATAAATTTAAATCTCAACATTCGGAATATGCTTTTTTGTGATTATTCCAAATTCGGAAACCCATTTTTCTGTAAACCTGCAACAATTTTAAGGTCATGGGAGACTAGACACATGAATTTTTCTACTGAAAGATTTACATATCAATAACAGGCTCTCATCGATATGTCTCCAGATATAACATATTACTCGTAAATAACAGGATGGCTTAGAGAAATTTGAAGTCGTTAAAATCATGGAAGCAATCGGGAAGGTCACGGTCTTCAGACATGAGGTCATCGACTAAGAAGAAGTCAGGCTGGTAATATTAGATAATGTGATGGCTAATGCAACTACTAAACGTTAAAAGATATCTTATGCCGTATCCAGAACCGAAGCTTGCCCAAGAATCTTGTACACGCAACGTTTACGGTAAGATCTTGTACTAGTGATAAATAATTCAATGGATCGATACTAGAATCAGGTTTATTAGAGGTTTTGCAACAATATACTACACGCAGTATGAACTAAGTCTTGATAAACTTGATATTTTTAATGTTTTCTGAATAGTTCCTTTGTACTTTATCAGATCAGCCTACAAAAATACATAATTATAAATCAAGTTAAATACCAGAAGAAGCAAAAGCAAATCCATTAAGTGGCGCTTATTGACGTCAGGAGAAGGGTTCACTTGATGGCTAGCAATTCTAATATAGATTATACCCCATTCATCTTACCCTTACTAAGAAATGTAATATTTGTGAAAATTTGTATAGAATCTCTAGAGAATGAATTTTATTTAATGCAAGTTTATTTAATCAAGAATATTCTTAATTCACCAAGTAAAACTTGTATTGAAGTGGGCTTTTAGACATCGTTTTGAAATTTGCAAAAAAGTATCTTCAATAGAAAAACACTAAAGTTGAATTAAAAGAGTTTTCACTTTGTAAGTTATCAATTTATTAAATAAGTTGGCAACGCGTTTCGGTTTTAATCAAACCATTTTCAAGCACTAACTAAAATGGTTTTGATTAAAACCGAAACGCGTCGCCAACTCAAATTACAAAGTGAAAACTCTTTCTTTTCATAATGGAAAATCGTAACTATTACAAAGTAACCACCGAGAACATTAAAAATATAAAAGTTGAAATTAAACACATATCTTAAAATACAGAAATATCCAGTACAATAAAAGCATATACTATTTTATTAAATGATGGAGAAACAAAATAAAACAGTTTTCTTATAACGGAAAAAATATGATTAAATCAATGACAAAGATTCTAAAAGAGATGATATAACCTGAAAAAATCTGCAATTGCTCCATTCAGCTACAATTTGACCTTCCTGATAATAGTGTAGGTGCTGGTACCAAATGGGACTTTTTTGCATAGACTAGATATTGTACATAAAAAAGGGTGTTATAAACAGTTTCTGAAGGTTATATATACGGGAAGAAAATTTATATTATGTAATGTTACCATTAAATTATTTTATAACAATGTATGTAGGGATTGTACGCTCCTCTATTCGAAGTGTTATTAAATTTATTATTATTATAAGAACAGATGCTATTCCAAGATGCTAGTGCCGACGCATAATTTTTCTTACATTTTGTTGTAAGATAGCACTGGTGCAAGTACCACTAATAGCAATCTTACTTCTTACATAACCGTTAGAATCAACTCGGAGTCGTCACGGCTTCAGGTTTGCAGTGCATGACATACCGCAGTACGGAGGAGAGATGGACGCGACGTCAATACGGAAACCCGGCTTCAAGCATTGCCGTATCACTCTGGGTTATAATGTGCGAATGAACATGATTTAAACGCATTGGACATTTAGACAGGAGGAAGATTTATGCGTTATAAATTTATTGGGAGCACATCGAGAGTTATCTGGCAGAAATTGCCACCAGGCAATGAGCTAATATCTAGTCGATTAGCATGTGCATGAAATTAATAAAAAAATACGTGAAAAAACACCACAGCATATAATTTATGCTCAAAAAATATCAAAGGAATGTTGTCTTATCATCAAATGCGCTTTTAAATGTATTATATTTTGTGAGCATAATTAAGCTCCCACGTTATTTGAGCAGTTGCATCTTGATTCTAGAAACTAAAGGATCGATTATGAACTCGTGAATTTAAAACGACAACAGGAAATTGTATTCCCGAACTTCCTGGTTATTACGTAATCTACGGAAAAACATATTGGACTAAATACCAGAGCTAAAAGCAGCAGTGCTATTGTTTTTACATTACTGGAATCTCGACTGCTACACAACATTTATAGGTGTAATTGTACAGTATGTTACAGACCCAGACAGATGGTAGTGTCATGGGGTCTCGTGTGTAGTATAAGATAAAAAAAAGAAGGCAACATTTGCTATTTTTTTAATACGTAATTTGAAGGAAAATATTGCGATTAAATTCAAAATGTTGAATGTGTGATAAAATTTGATTACTGTTCGACAGCTATGGAGATTCTAATTCAGCATTTTATGACCGTTCATAATATTTAAATTAATATTTTCATCACACAACACAGTTTGAAATCAACTCATAATAAAGTAATAAGAAAATCTTGTCGCACTCAACTTTCTTTCAAACTTATTTCACATGGGATATTTCACATATCTTCAAATGCCTCCCAAAATATTAATCGAATTGATTATATTTAACCTGACGAAACATTCTTTACCTTGGACTTTAGAATACCATTATATGTGTAAACGTCCATCAATCGTTAACAAAGACTCGTCGAAATATCGAGATCCTGTAGCTGAATGGGGTGCTTGAAAAGAAGAAAGAAGTGAAAATTATGAGAGACGGCAATGAATCCATAACGGTTGATGATGATAGAATAATTATTTATAAATGCTTCACTTCATGTACGTCCATATAATAATGCAAAAAGAATATTTGTCTGGTATATTCATAAAAAGTACTACGGTACATATCATAAGGTCAGGAGCGTATTTCTATAAGGGGATAGGGGGCGATTGCTCGGGGCGGTGTATTTTGCTTTGCGGCAAAGTATGATGCTTTTTTATGCATTACAATTGCGTTTAAAGCACCACAATACCACTGACCATCTGAATCTAGAACATTAGTAGCAGTTGTACATGTGAATGTCGTGTAGCAGTAGAAAAAAGAGAACTTGGTCACTTCGTTACAATACATGGATGAAAACTCATTTTACATAGCGTGCATTATTGCGATACCCTTTTGTTTCAACGAATATTACTTGTATACATTTTTTTTTAATTTATATTTTTCATTTATGTATATATAGAATATGTAATAATTGAGCCCTGATTAAATGTAATGGGGAAAGCATAAAATATTTGCCATGACGGAGACACTTAATGTTATGCATTTACAAAAAAACTACTAAAATCAAACAAAGTAATATTTTTTCTTAGTTTTACAGATATAGAAGACTTTCAGACTAATTTTATTTATTTATTTTCCTTATTTTTCAAAAACATCTTTATCAATCTGGTAGCCATCCTGTAGAGAAGCACCAAGCCAATGTGCAACCAGAAATTAACAAATTTCTTTATACTTGTCTAAATTAGGAAACATCTAAGTAGTTAATAAATAAAGCGCGATTAAAGTAGCGTTGTACGTAAAAATTCATTAGAATTCTGATTAAAGATTCAAATTTTGGTTTATGATTGATATGTTTTTGTTTTTATATTGTCACAATCTTCAAATGTTTCTTTTAACTTTCCGACAACCTCTTAATTGTGAGAACATTGTTTTATTGTATTATCAGCGTTATAAAAAGTGTTATTTTGCGGATATGGCTTTATTTATGGCTTCCACGTATAAAGAAGGACCTGTGCAAATACAGGTCCTATCAATTTATCGTTTCCTCTCCGGCCAATGAAACAGGTTAACAATTTTATAATAGCAAATATCCTTTAAAAACGCTATGTTTATTGTAGCAGTAAGACTATTAGATTACTCAGCGTATTATAATATTTTAATTTAAGATTAACCTTAATCAGGTACAGCCTTTTATAGATTTTAGAGAGTAAAAGAAGAACTGCTCAAAAAGGTACATGTTGGATTACTTCACTGATTATTTTGTGATAATTCTTTTTAAACAATAATTATCAGTAAGCTTATAATGTGGTAATTCATTTTAACTAATTAATTTCTTAATAATAAGCTTCGATGGTTTGAAATGTTACAAACATTTATTGAAAATAATTTTAAATTTACACAAAAAATCAAGAGAGATTTGAAAAAACTGTTTTTCAGAAGTGACGTGGAAATGCTTATGATATAATTAGGCATCAGATAATAAACAGTAATTTAAGAAACGTTGAGTAGTAAAAACGATCATTTTAATAGGTTATTCTGCTAACTTATTTTAATATTTCAACCGTTATTATTTTAGTGTCAAAATAATTTATCGCCTCTGAAATCATCACCAATCCAGTTTATATTGATAACTAGCGTCAAGTGTATGCTGATCAGATTTATTGTAGTTTAACAGCTTCATCGGCTACAAAAACATTACGTTACAATATTTTTTGGCCTTATTAAAATTATACGTCTTCGATATAATGAGTAATATAGAGGCCGTAAAAAATGGCGCTTCTTAATTTGATAATTGTTTACGTTTACCTAACTGTATTATAAATTGGGTGGACTCCAAAGTCTAGTCATTATTTTTTTGTCAGCATCTCTTCGTCTAAAATACTACCAAGGCAAGTCTATAATATCCCTGATTAAAAATCTTCAATACAAATGACCTATGTAAGTAATTACTAATATAACTTATTGCGCAATAGATGCAAAAGTATTGACAAACTCATTTTCTTTGGCGAAGTTTGACACCTTAGTTTCATAATCAAAAGATCTTTATGCGACAAATTTCAAGTAGTACTTAGGTTTTTGCATCCACTATTAATAAGTTGGGATTTAGTGTTGGTGGATATAAATTTGAAGTTGTTTTTTACTTCATGTTCATTGTTACTGCCAATAATAATACAAATGAGTAAAATGTGCAGAAGCGAATAATAATGGTGAGCCGTTGTTATTATGCCCTTCAGAAGGAATTAGGAGTAAAATAATACCAGCACAAACTAAGTTAGTGCTCAACAAGAGTAATATATGCTTCTAAAAATTGAGTGCTTAACAAGGATAATGTAAGGAGAGTTGCAGCGTTTAAGAGATATTCTGTTTTTAAAATATTATTTTACAGGAAATTAAATCATGAATATCTACAGAACCCTATCAGTATCCTACTACTGGGCTTATTGCAGATACCAAAAACCGTTATAAAAACCGCAACACAACTTCATCAGCTAGTACATTTGCTTACGCAGCAATGAATGATATATCCCATTGCTCTTTGAAGGTCGGGCTCTGAATACGTCATATATCATGAATTTGAAACAATTCTTCCTTTGATGCACATGTATACAGAAAGTGAAAAGAACCTATCTTTATTACCGAATGCAATTGTTCCGACTATTTTTTTGCATACGAACTGCAGTTGCGGAAACCAGTAAATTGTAAATGTGGTGACAATCTTTGACAACTGACAGCTTGAGTTGCCATAAAATTTACTTTCTTTGGTGGTTGTATTTCAGTTACATAATGCACTGTCACAAATTTCCGAAAAGTTTCCAAACATTTCAAGTTGTAAGTTAATTGTGAGTATTTTTTTCCTCACGAGCACTCTTCGAGTTACTGTTTAATTGTGAGCATATTCTGACTTCATCAGATGAAGATAAGTAACGGATACGAAATATGTGGAAAATGAATTTATTTGTTAAAAATTGTAACAGTTTATTTTATGGGTTTAATTGTTTAAATTGTAATATAGTTTGGATTTAAATTCACCACACTTAGAACTAATGCATACTATTAGAAGTATTTGATATCAATAAATATACAGTACATTCGTTATACGTATCTTCTGTGCGTGCCTTGTCAAGTCCCTTGGTGGCAATCACTCTAACAAAGGCTTCGCGGTCGTGCGCCGCTTAAAACAACTTCTCCACTTTTACATTTGCTTTCTGCCAGCTCCTCGGCATCCCTCTATTTTGCTCATAATAATCAGCCGCAGAACGTGGTACTTGTCTCCACGAAACGCATGACCTAGATATGAGATCTTACGAATCTTAACATTCAACAGCAGTTCTCTATCTGATCTGGCTCTTCTTAAAATTTCTCGATTTGTGACCCTATCCGTCCAGGAAATACGGATCTACGAAGAATATGATACATGTATAAGCGCATTAAATTGTTTTTAGTCATGTATGGAACAATTCTCATAGAACATGGGACGCGTAACCTGAAACACTCCGCACCGTGACTCTCGGAGTCTGCCTGTTTACCGCAGAATATGCAACACCGGTCTGGACGTGACCATAAACAAAACCCGCCAGATTGTGACAAGATATCTGTATAATCTAAACTAAAATGCTTTAGTTGCTGGTAGGTATAATACCACTCTGCTCGGGAATAGCGTTAAGAACGGACGTAACGAGGTGTAAAGACAACTTGTATCGGTCGAGAAAGTTAAGAGAAGGAGACAGCGGTTTGTAAGTCTATGAGGAGATCTAAAACACGAGGCATATTCTGATCTGTCAACATCCGTCAAAAAGCACAATACAGGACTTCATCCTGGCTAACGACAAATCACTATCTGCTGCAACCTTTTAAGTCAGCCAATGTATAACCTTTGGGACACGGAAATGATTGAATTAATGGAAGGTGACAGTCTATTCCTCGGTTATGAACCAGCCATATAGAAAACACTGCTGTAGTAAATTAAATTATTTGCTTGAAGAGGAATGGTGATTTAATGTGCGTCAGAAAGCAAAGACCTAATCGTGATATTATTTTCTGCGGAGAGTTTTCTTAAGTAAATATATTACTGCTAGAGAATAATGTATTCGATTTTATTACATTTATCAAAATGTAATAAAATTTATTTTTAAAACATATAATGAAATAAATGTATTGAATACTCTTGTGAACTAATATTTTATATTTTTATAAAACAAAAGCGTCATACAAGCGTTAAACAAAAGCGTATGACATAGAATGATTTTATTTTCAACCACATTAAGTTACATAGAAATTTTAATGCTTCAATGTGACGTTCTGTTGAATATTCCATGGCATGATCCTTCTTCGAAAAAAAAACAAACAGATGCGTACGGACTAAGTAATTCGTATTTTGAAAGGGTTGAAGAAAATGAAAGGGATATTTTTTTCCTTTATTTGTGCTGGTGATTTATGGGCGGTTTCGTTTTTGTTCGTCCTTGAGGTTCGGCCTTTTCACTTTATAGTGTCGTTTGAGGCTTTGAAGGTTGTACACGCTGTGCATGAGGGTTAATAGTTCTCTACTCACTACTTCCGCATTGCATTTATCTGCCGGCCGTTACGGATCCTGCCATTGTAAACGTTACTCGCTGATCTACAGAGCACGACTCGAATTTTATTGTTCTTAGCAATTTGTTTGTGCCCATTGTTTAAACTGATTACTAATATTATTGATGGCTACGTTATATTAAACGCTTATTAACCTATATTGCAAATCATAGTATTTTAGCAAGATGACAGAGTAACATTCCTTCAAATCTATCCGGGCCTTTTTGCCTAACGCAATATATTGATATTCATTTTGATGGACTGCATACGTTCGAGAATCGAAATCGGGTCTCACGGCTCTCTGAGGAAGATGTCGCTTTATTTTTTATTTTCTTTTCTCCAGTCCCCTTCTTCTAATTAAGACTAAGTTACTAATTCAGCTGTTCTAATTAAAACTTCCAAAATGAAATTAAAAATAGTTTTTTTGTATTTTGACCGCAACATGTTTTAGCGTTATGTATCTGTACATGAGTGTAGGTTATATTGCGAGTGGATACTATAGGGATAGTGACAATACTGCAATGTACTACGCCTGTGACAACACTTAGCTATATTGCACTGTAAGAATTTCTATAAAATGATTATGTGATAGACACCCGTCAATGGAGCATTGGAGATAAATATAAAAATTGTTAAATATGTTTTTTGTCTATATTTTATCTAATGTTCTGTTGGTATCTTTAAGACAAATAAATAAATAATCTCGATGTATCCATTTATAAAATTATTTAGTTCGTATAAAAAGCACCGAGTAAAATAAAGGTTTTTTTAAATCATGCGCAAGTATAAAGAAAAAAATACTGTGAATATTCTTATTTTACATCCCTATATTTTAGCAAAATATAGGGATGTAAAAGAAGAATATTCACAGTATTATTACCTATTTGCTTCTTTATTATTATTAACGAGGATAACTGATATAGCGCCGTTTTCGTAAGAAAATCACTGCAAGGGCGCTGCTTTAATGTGATCGTGATTATTTACTATTTATTTTGCCAGCCTCGTGGTCGAGTGGTCAAAGACACT
>JAPMAF010000174.1:0-17557 GCA_026537445.1 Silvatares holzenthali | reverse complement strand
TATATATAATCTAGGTTTAGTGTTTTTGAGATCCTCTGCCTACTTTTTCCGTCATCTGAAAAAAAAAAATCAAAAAGGTGTAATTTTACAGTAGCAATAAATACAAAATGGAAAATTTTCACCACTTCACGACCTTAATCTTCTATAGGTGCACTTTTATTTATTTTTATGTACATTTTAACCAACGAAATATACATACATCAATCAAATTGAAATAGCTTATTGATTATTATTTATTTAGTGTTTTAGTAGGATGTACAAAGCTTTTAGTAGAATGTATACAGGAACTGATATAAAAGTAAATTATAGAAGAAACCAAGAATATGCATAAGTATGAAGAAAGTCTTCATTCAAGTCATAATCAGCATGTAGCTAAAAGTATAAAATATTACAAAAAATATATAATGGCTTATACAATTATCTTTCGTTTATTGTGTAATAATAAGTAATGTAATAATGCTAAGAAAATCATATCATTGACAAAGTAACGCTTACAACTTATGTTTTGCCTGTGATCTTGATCACATGAAGTAGTCTTCAATTAATTTAATATTAAAGCATTCACAAATATTCCACCAAAATTATTATTACTAAACTCATTTTATTGCTGTAGGTAAATGAATTTAATTAAACCGGGGAAAATGAAGTTTCACTAGAAACTTCTTTCCCATTAGGCTAACCTCTCAGGGATACATAATGTGGGTTTTTTCAACATCCGTGGAAATCTTAACAAGGGAAGTGGAAACAAAAGCGAAGGCACACAGCATAATTAATTAAAGCGAAAGGTGAAATTCTATGTATCACGAAACTAAATACTAAGTACTAATTTAGCAATTCCTATCTTATGTGGTTGATACTATTTATTAAAATAAAAATATATCATTTGATACATTATTTATCAAAATACTCTTGCTTTATAATATAAAATTTGGATCCACGGTGAGTAGAATAGAATAGCGATTCCATAAAGTACATAATTGATTTAACATCATATGAAAGAAAGAAATTTAATGAAAATGGAATTTAATTCAACGATTTAATAATGAATACAGTATATTGTAGAGATTAAATATTAGTTGATTTCGATGTGCAATTGTTTGCATGAAAGTTTAAAATTTTTTTTGAGTAGAAGCTATGTTACCTTGTAATCATTTCATTCATAAAAGTGAATACATATTTTCCTAGTAGCTCGCGGTGTTCGTTTAAACAACTCTTTAATCTGATGAATATAAGAACGTACTGTTTTCAGGTGGCCGTTACTATGGTTGCTCAAAGAGAGACTTAGATTTATAAGTCGGTTTTCATTGAAATCTTTGCTGAATACACATCTAAAACTGAAGTATGTATACTGAAATGTGCAGAGGACTGAAAACGTTAAGCTTATAGCATTGCAATGTTAGGCATCTGAATGCCCTTTATATCTCTCTAGAGATTTCTTAAATGCAGATGAAGGCAACGTACTAAATCGATGTGGAGTGTAGTGAAGTGTCATGCTCTTCGAATTAAAATAAAAATTATTATGTTAAGCAAGGATCTCCTAGATACCGTATTTAGGTTTCCTATCACCTCAATTAACCGCTGGATTCGAAAATAATAAAGAAATATTTCATCACTTAGCACTTAGTCGGATTAGAGATTAATCTCTGTACTTTTTCCATAACCGTTTTGAGCAAAATCAAAATTTAAGGTTAGCCCCAAATTTAAAGACTCCTCAGATAGTACGTAAATAGTTGTCTCTTCGTGAATCATAGAGTATTTCAACCAAAGGTTACAGCGACTCATTTCTGATGATATTTTTTTATCTTTTTGAATTCTTCATGACTTCTGCTCATAATATTATGCGTGTTGTTTAAAACTTTTCAAAACTAGTTTAAAACTGTAATCACATAACAAGCTTAAACAACAGTAGAGATGCGTATAAGTAATTTAATATTTCTACACTTACTGTAATGAAGCATACTTCTTTAAAAAATACATTAATATTTGTTATATTGTTTTATACGTATATGTTAGTACTGAAAATTTAGTTTAATGTATTATATCTTTCATGTAAAGTATTTTTGTAATATACATGCTAGCTCTATTTTCTCTTTCCTTTACCTGAACCGCCATTTCCTTGGCAAATCAAATATGCAGTATCTAGCATGGCAACAGGCAAGTTGCTCGCTCTTTGACAGAGATTGTGAAGGTTCAGGCTGGTGGAGATCCTATATCCTAAATAGATTTTCCTGCCTGTAACATGTTTGGATTTCAAAGTGCTCCGTGTGTATTCTCAGTAGCGATATTATATTGAGGATATAAAGAATTTGGAGACAAAATGGCAATAAACATTTTATCACTCACAATTCTTTCAAGTTGTATTTCTTAGTCTACATCATTATCTATATGTAAATTATTTTTATAACGCATATTGACATTATCTGTGAGAATGTAGTAACAGTATAGGTTTTGTGCTAATTGTCCTAAATTATTTTAGTATTTTCAAAATATGTTTTCTCCAAATTGAACATAAATGCGTTGTCACCACATTTATGTAATGCCTAATACATTTCACGGTGTCAGATTTGTTTGTAATATTTAATTTGTTTTTGAAATCATTTAACGTAAACCTACTAAATACATAGTTTGTGTGTAAAATAATACAACGACAAAATATACGGTGCATTATTAAATAAAAAAATATTCAGTATTTTTGTTTCATTAAAACTTTTATTCGAAAGTTGCTTAATATGACGCATAAAAGACAAGAGCATGAAAAACAAATTAACAGATACATTTTGCCCAATATCTGATTACAGTTTATTGTTTTGCAAAGTGATATTTAGCTGTGTGAGTGTAGTACTTTACAATAATGATATAAGACAATTTGATTTGCTGGGTTAATAATATCCTGATGGAGCTTAATTCTAGAGATTTAAAAAGTGTTCTCGCGATTATTGATAATAAAATTCAATTGCCATACTTACAATATTTTAATTAACAATTATTAAAATACCATCACGCCGTTTCCCCGAAGGGGTAATTAACAATTACTTAGTAATTAACAAATACTTTAACCTTTTTAAAATACGTTCTTTTGTGTACGTAAAATCATACTAAGCAAACACAACGTGTCTATTGTTATTTTCAAGTATTCTGAATTCTTACTCTATATTTAAAACATTATTTTTAATTTATTTTATTAATGGTTTTTTTTAAACTTGAGTATTTCGACGAGTAATTGAAAAAAACATCATTTTAAAATATAATTGTTTTTTTTAAACAATCCCTTTAAACAAATATGGCTTTAAACCGTTGCCGAGTTACCAACGAGAACATCAAATACAATCTATTTATATTAACCGTTTATTCTGAAAGATAGATTATGCTTAGTGAAATTATGTTTTGTAGAAAATAGCCCCCATCCTTCAGTTAAAGACGTCACCAAAAGGAAGAAAACAAGCATCTATTAATATTATGATAACGATGATATGATAAATATTATATGACAAACTATGATATTTCTTTTAACAAATAATTTTTTTGTCGACTTAAACGTTACACGATCCGTATTTGTACTTCTTTTATCAACATTTTCGTAAATTTTGTCAAGATTTTACGGAAAATCCTTTTAAAGTTGATCAAAGCTTGCAGAGATAAACTGAGAAACTGCACGGGATAATGTAAACTTTAAATTTAAACCATCGCAAAAATATAATGCTTGCTTCACGTATTGTTTGAATGCTGATGCTTTACATATTGTTTGAATTCTGTGTCCTTAAATAAGGCCTCAATTTTACTAAACGATTTGGCTAAACCCAAGTTCGTAATAATACTGCAAAAGGGTTTATCGATTTAGAGTTCTTGTCAATGATGTTATCTTTATATGATGGAGTCATGTACGTGCAAAAACAATGTAATTTCTAACTCTTTTTGTACCTACAATTAATCAAGAGTTTCAGATATAAGTGTTAAAATTTTTCTTCAGTTACGATGAGAACTATAAAATCAATGTTATTTTTTGAATAAATATTACAAAGTTAAATTTAATTTATTTCCATAACTTTATACTACTATACACACTTTGCACGACTTTCATGAATGTTATTATTTTTTTTTTCAAATCGGATAACATACATAATTTAGTCTCTCTTCCGACTGTTACACAGCGTTTACATGTACAATTGCACTGAATGTTACAGACTCAGACGGATGGTGGTGTCGTGATGTCTCATGTGTATTATAAGATAAAAAAAATACAATGGTAAAAAGGGGTTTCATGTATATGCCAAAGAAACCCATGTTTTATTATTGTTTTGAAATAATTCTTCATTCATATCTGTTGCTATAGCAAATAAAATTTCGTTATTAATATCTCCGAGTCAAACCAAAATCTTTGTTTTGTTATCCACTAATCTATTAAAATATTTAGTAGCTCGCGATGTGAAGATCCATACCCATAAATAGTACACCCAGGATATACTCACGGCAGCTGCGAAGGTTTCACCTACTCGCACATATGGGGAGTGCTTGTGGGGTTTTACCGCGGTCCCTGGGGGATTTGAACTCTGTTCATCGGAAACTCTTTAAACATGTATTGAGGCCGAGTATCTTCATAGCATTCTTTGAAACCCTCCAATCTGTGTGTTAGACCTGCCAATTTACAGTCAACGATTCGTAGAGAAAATAATGATTTAAGCCAGATACTGCTGCTACACTATTTGTAACAAACCCGAAAGTACTGCATCGTTTTTATATTAACCGAGGTTTTGTATTTGAATTAATTTTTTTATTAATAATGTAGTATTTAAGCACACAACTTAAAACAAATCTTTCGTAGTTTCCAGTCCATAGTTTTAAAATAAGTTACTATTTTCCATTTGAAATTGCCAGAGCATGGCCGATTTCGATGACTTTTGAAAACACATTACTATATATGCTCATATGAGGAATTCACTGTATCTTTGTTGATATCCAATACCAACTAGTACAATACAATACCACACCATGCCGCTTCCCTGAAAAGGTAGTCAAGGAGGATGAAGCACCACACCATGCAAAATTCGAGAAAGCAACAATACAGATAACAAAGTTTAACAGGAATCTAGGTATTGTAGTGTTTCATATGTAAAATGATATCACAGTTCGGTTTGAGAAATATAATATATCATTAGAAATAAAATAAATTGTTTTCCCGCTTAACTGTAAATTTTACACTTTTATACAAATATTATAGTAAACAGAAAATGGAAATTACACATATTCACTATAAAATACAAAACATCCAATACAATAAAAATTCTACACACAGTTGTAATAAAATGGCTTTGTTTTTTGTCGTAATAATCTCAGAGAGCATGTATGCAGAGATGTATGAGCGTAGTTGAGGCAAGGAATGTATGCCATGATAGATTGGTGTGGCATTTGATTCTCTCTGACTACTCCTTGGGTGAAGCGGCGTGATGATAGTTGTATGATAATAAGATAGACGTTAACACAAGCTTTAATTAGCAAGAAGAAAATAAAAAAAATTATATTAAAACTAAAAAGAATCTCGTCGTAAAGAATTAAATACAAAAGTCGCAGATTCAAACCCCGAAAGAGTGAAAAAAAAATGTCAAAAATAGTCAAAAACACATTTAAAATATATTCGTTTTTGACTGGCAAAGAGCGGTAGATTTTGTAATTTATCAATATCATTGTTCAAGATTGTGTACCATGTAAAATAGATTTACCCATGTTTTGTGAATAACTAGTCTTTCCCTATACTACTATAAAGCATATACATGTGCAATTGCACTGAATGTAACAGAGACAACGGATAGTGAGTTCTTATATGCAGTTTACTATTAAAAAGATTCAAAAATAACGATGCTCTTGAAGTTTTGGCCACCATGATAGTATCTGCACTAGTATTAATTTCTACTAACAGTAACGTGTTTAATTTTTAAATATTTTCAAATTATTTGTTCAGAGAATGCTTTGCAATAGCAACATAAACGATAAGGCATATTAATAAGCCAATACATTTGCCTTCGATTAATTTCTTTCCAGAAATAAGATTTGCGGCGCGATATTTAATAATACTATATCGCAGCGTTCGGTATTATTTATTTTTCAAATAAAGGAATTTCAGTTTTTGAAACATGTCTCAGTAGCGAGCCTTTATAGAGAAGGCATTTGAAATTTATTATTTCTCTCAATAAATATTTGAAAAGGGTTAAATATAATTCATATTTGACGTTTTTCTCATGTTTGTGGGATAAATTTGTTTTTAATATTTCCACCACGACATTTTTCAAATGGGATTCAATGATATAAAAATGCAAACATGCTTTGAACTCTTTTAATATTTTCCCGCAGGACTTTTGTTAAGAATGACTCCATAGAAAAGGAATATGAAATTTATTTCTTTTCCTAGAAATCATTCTATTAAATATTTTAATATTTTTTTTTAATTTACTAAAATTTTCCACAACCTAGTTAACAATTACATAACTG
This sequence comes from Silvatares holzenthali, assembly GCA_026537445.1. Classification (NCBI taxonomy): domain Eukaryota; kingdom Metazoa; phylum Arthropoda; class Insecta; order Trichoptera; family Pisuliidae; genus Silvatares; species Silvatares holzenthali. The sequence goes on along the minus strand of JAPMAF010000174.1, from coordinate 11,077 downwards.
ACGAAGAATGTTTTTTCTAATATACAATGTCATAAATTAATTTAAGTGACAAGTTTTGTTGGGCATTGGACATTCCTTCATTGTTTGGAATAGCTCCACCCTGTCCCACTCCAAACTGGCAATTGTCGTGATGTTTAGACTGACCGCCATCGCGTTCTTAGCTCTAGAACTAGGTTCTACAAACTTCTTTAGAAAAGAACCAGATCATAGGAATATTAAAAATTTTATGGGTAAACACTGGATCGTTAATCAAAAAGAATGGCTCGTTGCTGCACAGGTTCGAACCCCTTCAGATATTTTGGAGTGTCAGAAGTAACTACTGTATTCGACAACCGGGATGCACATGATATCTACCAAGTATTAGAAACTGTTCAGAGGTGAAGATTTTAAGCATTTGATAAAGAATGCCCATCAAGCTTCTCTTTGGCCGTAAATTACTTAATGGAACAATGGTAAACTTTTAGCATTCTACGCGCCAATTACATGATTTGCTTCCTTTAACGTCAATGTCAATAGCAACATTACCTTAGAGTACTGGACCGTGGATCTGAAACCCGAACTACCTCCTGATATCTAAATGAAATATTTTGACCTGAAGATGATTTTCCTACGAAAACAGCGCTTAATAAATTGTCTATAAAATAAATAAATAAATGCAAAAAATATTTTGTTGAATCTATTATAGAATGATGAAAAATTGTACTAATAATGAATGTAATTGATTTTTTCATCTTTATACATGTAAGTACATTTTTATTTCCTTTTTTTTTCTTTTTTTTTTGCTTAGATCTTAGGCTTTCTGCCAAGCGTCTATTTATATAAACTAAGCAGCGACAATATATTAACTGAAAATAAGGAAGCAAAAAAATTAACACAAAAATAAAGAAAACGAAGATAAGATAAATAAAAGCAACCCTTATAAACAGGCAACATTGAGTATATCAGAATATACGGAGAAAAGTTATTGAAAGAATAATTAAAGAAATTGAACGAAAACTGATAGAAACCTTGAGAGAAGAACAATAATAAGAAAAGGTGGGGAGAAAAAAGAGGGCAAAATATAAACATATATCTCGTCACTCTGAATTTCCTAGTTAGTAACTCCTATCATAATATTGTTTACAAATGACCATTTGGTAATATTGACTTGTATTTTACACACATTATTTTAGATGAAATCTTTTAACTTACATACCTGGGAATATGTTCACGAGAATATCACCTCAAGGGTGCTGTTATAGCAAAGAATAAGCTATTCAAGAGTGCCCTTCATTCCAATAAGTTGGTTTGCAATGCTTTGATTGAAATTGAGTGCTAGGATTGCAGTGCATAACTCAGTATTGGTGCCAATTTTGATGTACGTAAGTGAAGCTTGTACACGACAGAGAAGTAATGAAAGTGGTAATGTGATACCTTAGAAGAATGTGTGGTAAACAAAATAGGACAAATAAAGAATTTAAATATTAGGACAGAATGTTACAGTGTTGCGAACGTTATTGATGAAATTGAGAGAACTTCTTTGAGATGGTTTGGGCAAGATAGATTAGTATGGAATTTAGAAGATATGAAATAGAGGGGATGCCCAAGGAAATCATGGCATTAACCAATTTCTAATCGTAGAGTATGTATGAGAAGATGTATGAACGCGGATTAAGCGAGAGTTGTATGCTAGGTTAAAGTGGTATGAGCCTCAATCCTCGATCCTCTCTGCCTACTCCTTCGGTAAAACGGCATATGGGTTATTTTATTGTATTATTAACGAAAATACGTGCTTAGAATTAAAAATATTTAATTATAGAAAACAAATGCAATTTAACATCACTATGAGCCTTAGAGCAGCGGTGTCATTTAAAATAAGATTAACCGCGCCATTTAAATTTGATTCACTCGAAATTTTCAGCGTAAATACAGTATTAGCCTGCGGACTGGATTCAAAACGGGTAGCGCTCCGGAATCGGCCTGCGGGCTGCGGTTTACTTACCCCTGCTCTAGCGTATCTCTTCCCCAGAGTAAGAAACAAAGTGTATCCTTGTAACACTAATTTTAACAAATAAATAAATGTTATTAGAATATTTATTTTCATTTAGATTTTTTAAATTTCTCATGTACTTTTAATTATTATTAACATTTATATGTTATAAATCAAAAAATGTCTTGGTAACGCCGTTTGCTCTATAAGTGATTTTAATAAAGTAAATTCAAAACATTTATAGTTTCAGATCCATGTTCTTGTGTTTTTGTAATGATTGCATACCAAAAAAATCCTCAGAATTTCTCCGAATCGTTGCCATTTGCCATTATCGGCTACATTGAAACTCTACACCAACAGCAAACCAATAGTAGCCGAAAATACTACGGTAAAATAGTACCAAGACAGTAGTCAAATGGCAAGAAGGAATGCTGACTGAAGCCAAACATCTCTGGATAATACGTCTCACCAGTAGCAATTGTTTGCACTACTCATCGGAACTTTCACGCTAATAATATAATACATATAATACTTCATCATTGTTTATAAAATATTTAAGTAAAAATGTACAGCGTTCTTGAGGTGATTTTCTCACGAAAACAGTGCTTTATAAGTTTTCCACAAAATAAATAAGTGAATCTTTGAAACGCAAGATTAGTTATGTTGGTTATTATCAGTGATTGCTTTGTAGTAATTCATTTCAAAATGTTTTATTTTTTAAACGTTTTATTTTTTTATACGTTTTATTAAATAAACGTTTTTTTTTTTTTTTGTTCTAATAACACTTTCTTATTTCATCGAATTCGACGCGTTTCGAGCTCTTCACGGCTTATCATTGAGAACTAAATAATGAGCCATAAATACAATGAAATTATTTTTTTCTTTTTTTAGTTTTGATTATTAAATCAAGTATAAGTATTTAATTATTATTATTATAATTATTATTCCTCACGCCGTTTCCCCGAAGGGGTATGCAGAGAGGATCCTGACATATGTCTCTTGCTTCTTCCACATTCATACACCTCCTCATGCATGCTCTGCGCTTATTCCGACTACGAACAGAGCCATCGATTAGAATTTGGTGAGTGGTTTACAAATGTTAATTACCAAGGTATATGAATTACAAATGTTAATTACAAGGTAGTGTTTTACTGATAAATTGTAGTAAATCGAAAGTAATGGTTTTTGATAATGATAATGGAATAACTGAGTGCAAAATTACAGTTGAAAATGTAGTACTAGAGCAAATCGAAGAATTCTTATACCTGGGAAGTATGTTCACGAGAGATGGCAAATGTTAGGGTGATATTGAAAGGCGGGTAAAAGCAGGGCATAGAGTGAATGGTACTTTAAATGCAAATGAGTGGTCGGATGGCAGTGCTTAACGGAGTATTGGTGCCAACTTTGCTGTACGGAAGTGAAGCGTGGACATGGCAGAAAAGGAATGAAATTAGAATAAATGCCGTTAATATGAGATTTCTTAGAAGAATGTGAGGTAAAACAGTGTATGACAGAGTAAGGAATTCAGATATAAGGAAAGAGTGTGAAGGGGGTGTAAGCGTTATTGACAAAATGTAGAAACATTCCTTGAGGTGGTTTGGGCATGTTGAACGAATAGATGGCGAGAGATTGGTACGGAAAATCTACGATGCGAATGTGGAACGCATGCGACAGAGAGGCCGGCCAAGGAAATCGTGGCATAAATATTTAATGTAGTTACCCAAAATTAACTTTAAATATAATACTTTGGATATAATAAAATAACATTTTCCTTTCTCATATATGTACGATAACTAATGAACACCTTTAACTCACGAACGTCAAATGACACCAAGAGTCATTTACAATTTCAAGTAGTTTACGATAAAATTATTAGCATGCAGATAATGTATGGAAAAGGCATGCTATAATTTGTTCAATGGTCTGTTTATAATTCCTCTGTCCCTCGTGTCATATGGCAGAATTAAGAAATAAAGCAGTTAATTTGAAATCTCGAATGCACACGATTCTAGGCGGCTCTCTTAACGGTAGCTCAAGACATTCTAATTAACTACACCTGTTGACTGAAGTTCCGAAATGCCTATGGCGTTAACATTTACATTGCTTCACAGAATGACCAAGCTAATTATAGTTTGCAGAAAAGAACATAACGGTATTAGAGTGAAATTTTTGTATGACAGTTAATCCTAATAAAAATATCAAAATGAGCATGCATTGGAGTCATAGGTTGAGATTTCGAAACAAAACAAAATTAAAACAATAAATAGAGATAAACAACGGATGGCATAATAAGAATTACGTGAATTTTGACAAGTGCAATTGTGTACGATGCAGCAACAGAATACGAATTTTTTTTTAATCTATTACAAATACAGGATACAGATTGCGCCTCTTAAAGGTATTTCGATAGCTCATTCCATAGACGAGTAATACTCACCATGAATATATGGTGTTGATATAAAGTTGAAAAAGCCACAACCTCAGTTAATGCTAGAAAATGGTTTGATTGAAACCGAAACGCGTCGCCAACTCTTTTAATAAAGTAATAAATTACAAAGCGAAAACTCTTTCATTTGATCATAATGGAAAATCGTAACTATCACAAAGTAGCCACCGAGAATATCGAAAATTTTGAAAAACACTCTTGAAAAGCAAGAAGACTGCCTCTTATTTATAATCAAATAAAGGAGAAAATATATCACTTTAAAAATCTCAAAACAAAACCAGTGCTGATCATTTCGAAATAAACAAACACGATCAAACTGCCTTATAATGAAAATAAAGCAATACAAGCTTTCTGGCTGTGGTTGCTCGAAGAAAAGATTGCAAAAGTTTTTCTAGGCAGTTGCATTCACACCACTCTTCTATAATATACGGAAAAAAATTTCTGATAGCCTTTAGGTAACATTATTAATAAAAGTACTAACCGTCTTTTTGTGAAAATAATATTAAACCAAAGAAGTGAACTTTCTAAAAATTCTTTTTTTTACAGATTTATCAAACCATTTTTGAAAAAAACGATTCAGTATGCGCTCTTAGAGAATAAGTCGATTTTATTATATCTAAGTGTAGTTAAGACAATAAAAAGCATTCAGTAGAAACAGATGGAGAAAAAAATCATCTTCGAATCTGCATTCCATCAACTGAAAACTACCCACGTTATACAAATTCTCTCGTTAATCTGCTTTAGAATTTTTCAAATTGCTTCAATTATTTGAACCGTTGAGTTGATTTGATTGATTGTATGCATCTATATTCCGGTTATGTTTTTACGCAAACATTTCGTTAAGTAATGTTTTCACTGTATAAAAGTATTTTGCAGTACTGGGAATTAAATATTTTTAGTACATGAATAATTTTGAAGAATTGTTATACAGTATTACAATTATAGGTTTACATAGAAAAAATAAATAATTAGGAAATCAAGAGGGTGAAAATAATATCAGAATGTCGTTTGAAGAATTGAATTTTTCGCTTCCCAACCGGAAAATTTATAATCAAAAACTTACGCTCGGAAATGTAGTTAAGTAAAATTTCGTTCATTAAAAAGTTTCAAGCCTTGACAACATTTTAATGAATGTGGTTATTTGTGGATCATACTGCAGCTTTGATACCCTCAGATCCACAATTCTCCCCCGTTTACGGAGGATTACTCTTTAGGAAAGTATTTTGTGCAGTTGGCTTCTGCAAGGGAGGAATTTATTTAAAACTTTGTGATTTCAATTTCATGCTGAAGTATTTTTTTAATAAGGTTCAGAATTATATCTTATTTTAGAGGTGCTGAACTCATATGCAAAAAACGTGAATTCTGACCACTGTCAAGCAAAAAAATAAAATATCAATTTTGAGCATGTTTTTAAAAGTTTTCTAATTGTATGAATATATTATGTCATTACTCAAAAATGAAATGGCCGATTAAAAGAGAAAATAAAAACCAATGCTTTTTGAAGACTCATAAAAGAAAAGATTTTATTTATCTTGGGAGTAAGTTCACGACTGTAGTTTGATTCAAGATTTTGATAAATAGTATCCACCGGTAATAAGGTTAATGGTGCTATGCACTCCATTATCGGTAATAAATTGTTCTCTTTGATCGTTCAAATCATGTTATCAGCACACGTTTCACAAGCGGCATCATACCTAATTGTATTTTTAATACAAAATGATAATTTTATATTAAAAACGAAATTTAATTTTAAATATTGTTTATTTTTCTTCCTTTCTTTAACAACTGAAAAATATGAATATCTAACAAGAGATAAGATTGTAATTGAATTCGTATGGAAAGGAAAGTATTGAATATTTAACAAAGATGTTTGTATCCAATCCAAATGCTTTCTGGGAAATGAATGTGAAATAGTATGCAAAACTTTCATGAACTGTAGTAATAATACCCTTAAAGACGATAGATTCTAGTCAAAAAAAGGAATAAAGTCTATTACATACTAGAATCCCTTTTAATAACTTAATATTCACATATAAGCAACAAATAAGCTATATCATTAGTAATATATCTTCGTATTGTCAAAAAAAACTTTATAATCGTAAATTCATTTGTTTGGTGATTCGTCATACTGCAGATTCAATACAGGCGCTGCATTGAATATATAATTCTCTGTGTGTCCCATTGTAATTTGCAACTAGGTTTAACCTCTGCATAGGCGTACTACTGGATACAATATTTATACTGGTAAACTGATAACAGAATAACTAGTTTAGAAATAGCCCATTATGAGAGACAAACGTCATGCAATGAATAGAATTCCAGTAATGAAGACAAACTGCGCGGTGTCAATGTTGTTACAAATTATATGAGATTTATTTAAACATTTCGAAACATCTTACTTGTACAGCTTTCTCAGTCCACTGCTAAAAGTAAGCCTCCCCCATATAAATAAAGACTTCTCTGTTCTGGGCTTTTACAACCAGTCACCAGCAATTCTCTTTACATTGTAAGACCAGGGCCATTGTAAGGTAAGGGTAAGAGGTCTCCCTCTATTTTTTTTACATTCACGAGGTCTCCGCTCCACTACCATCTTTGATCCTCAAATCTAATAACATGTCCTACCTGTGACACAATCTCCTACATTCGTGTTTCGTATACAATCTTTTATGTGTAACATAGCTCTTTTATGCTTTAATTGTATTACGCGGAGCTTCCTGACAGTCGATTTAGTGAGCCTTGGTGTCTATGCTTCATAATTCATGACTGGTATCATTTTGCGTCCCAAGCACTAAGGAATATTACTAGAGAAAAATGTCTTCAGATTTCTAATGGCCAGATAATTAATCGTCTCATATTAACAGTGACCGAAAGAAGTCTGCTACTGTTGTTAAAAGATATCCAAAAATGCAATACCGTTAGCTTTTACTGCCCTGGCCGAACCATTTTTGTATGATAGCTTATGAGCGATCTTCTTTGTTTCCTACAAAGACATTTGAAAAAGAGTATTTTTTGCAAGAAAACAGGTCTTTAAAGGATGTAATTCAATTTCAATCAAACTCTGACATTTTATACCTACAGCTACTTTAATATATAAGCTGTAATCTCAAACATTTATAAATTACAACAATTTTCTACTTATTTTTTCAATCTTTGTCTTTGTTGCATAAAGTGGTGATCTCTATGATAATTAATATCAACATTTTTTCGAAATAGTGGGGCAGTCATTTGATGAAGCTTTCTTCAACCCAAAGTTGAAAAAGTTGATTATAATGACAAATTTCCAATAAAAAAATAGTTTTCTCGTCGCTTTTGTCCAAACTTTTTTGATACAAACACACTTCTAGCCCTGGCATTTTAATTCTGAAAAATCTATGAAAGCATATATAGAAATCCTCAATTCGATAAAAAATATTTGGAAAAAATCCCTTGGAAATTTTTTACTCGTTGGAGGAGTATCATGTTGATATTACTTCACTGTATTCTAATATAAGTGAAACATCACATAATTTTATGAATTTCATTTTAAAAAAAAAATCCTAATTATGTTGAATTAACTTCAAACGGTGAGTTGACTATTCTACTCTACTTAATATCACAACAAAAAACAAACATACTAATATTAATTTGGGAAAATGAATTATCACAAAGTAATATCTTAAATAATACATTATACAGTTAAACGGTTTATTATTTATTTATTTATCTAATTGAAATGTGCAATAAAAGTATTTGTGTGTCATATTCTCCTTCTAACCTACCTTATCATTATTGTCTTTGGTAAAGGAAACAAATAACTAGCATTGAACATTTTTAGATTTGACACTGTAGAACTATTCGAAAATACTCTACTTGAAATCCCTTTTACGAATAGTGAATAAATAAAAAAAACAGATAAAAGTTTTTACCTCCGTAATAAATATATGCGTTCGTATCAACTGTCAATCACGGTGAAATGTATTTGGAGAACGCAGATATAGCGTTGATAGGTATGGCGAATATCTAGGTAGCATAGCGGATAGCAATGAGGCATACCGCGCCATCGGTAGTGCGGTAGTGCGGTAGCGTGGCTCACACACGCGCGGAGCTAATGGGCCCGGGCCCCTCGTATGTCGGGACCGGGTACTGCAAAGCCTGATGCCTGATGCCTGATCCGTCCATTAGTAACAATCCTCCACAAAACATCTAAATCAGGAGCGGAACGATCGATCTCGCGTGCGTACCATGACCACTCGGATAACTGTGAATTTAGAGCTTTGATTTTATCGATACCTTCATCACTAACCGCATACTGCTCGGTCGCGGATCGCTTGTTTAGCCTTTCATCACACTCACCCACACGCAGGCACACGGTGTAATATATTTGACAGTATCAAATCAACTCAATTGAATATCTCCGTTTTCGAATGATATTTTATTAAGGGTGTCTTAGATTAAATTCGGATCAAACCCGCTTAAATTTCAGAAGCTCCGTGTAAGCATATCGTGTAATGATGAATGGTTCTGCCGAAATATTTCGTATTTGGGATTCGGTTACTTTTTCGCTTTGCGTGAGTACGTATATTAAAACATTATTTTTACATTTTAATTTTGTCATTAACCATAAATATTTTATTATTATTTACCACGTTTCGACCATACGCATTTTCAAGAATTTAATTAATAAAAATGCAAAAAAAAAGTTTAAAAAATGTTACCGAAATGAAATAAAAGTATTATATATTAATTTGAGTATACGTATACATGTCTCCAAAATATCATCATGGGATTCATCAATAGATTTAACACCAACTAGAAAGCTACCGTCAATGATAGATTAGATTTATGTGGATGGTGGAACTTAAAAAATGAAAAAGTATACGTCAATGTTATTTGGTTTTGATTGCACCTATAATCACTTTGATAAATCTTAAAGTCAAAGTGAGTTAAGCGTTTAAGATAATAATGTGTACCTTACTATATTGCAGCGAAACGTGGACTTGGCAAGCAATGGACGAAAGCAAAATAAATATCAAAAAAACCCAGAGGGATAGCCCTTAGATGCCTTAGATTGAGCATAATGTTATCTCTGCATATATTTCTACTATACAAGCAGATTACAGCTTAATGATGAAATAATACAAGTTATCATAATACTTCACTCTTAGTGTTGATCTTTATCAAAAATATATAATTTCTTCAAAATATTTCAAATAAACATAAATTCTTTTAAGTGTATATGTATCTATTACTTCTCATTCAAAGTGATAAAGATAAAAGATGTCTGCTCTTAATAATATAAGCAAACGTATCTGAAATTTTAAATACAAATATTTTATTTCGATGTAATTCAGTTTGTGTAAGCCAACAGTTTTCGGACCGCTAATCAATAATCCGAGTGCGGTTTAAATAAATGCAATACACAATGTAAATTTTTTACGCTTAAAAAAATACACATTAAAAAATATTCATAGACAAAGCATAACGTACATATTTTTTAACTACAAAAAGAGTTTTAAAAACATAAAAGTAATGTTATAGCAATATGGTGCCATTTCCTACAAGCTTCTATTATACACACATAAAAAAGCGTTAGCAGTGGGTTTTACAAATATGAAGAATTTAAATGCATTGTTCTAATGGGTCTGCTTGTAATTAGTCTATAGGTGATTGCGCTTTTGATTGTACCAAATGTTAAAGCGATAAGTAATAAAAGTGTAATGCAGATAAAAACAGAATGTCAATCTGTTAAACGCGTTTATTTTACCATGGCAGTTATTTATTTATAGAAAGATATTCAAACCGTTTTTGGACAAGACTAGTGAAAATCTTTGAAAGTTTACAAATAATTTAAGATGTATCTTCTCTGCAACAACATCCTTTATTGAAAGTAAGCATTGACTCTCAACGATCGAATACAAACGAATAATATTCTAGAAAGATGAAACAAGCGCCCGCAAATTTTGTTCTCGATCTCCTTCCAATTTTGTAAGAAAACTACTACCCAATACATAACAATGAAAATTAGACGTATAGGTATCTATTGGAAAATTCCTAGCGCGGCGATCGTTCTCCGGTATTGCCGCTATGTGGAGTGATTTCCGTAGAATACCTTTATCCCGAATCCCAATAGAGGCATCCGGTTGACGCTCGTTCTCGAACCAAAACACGGTTGATGCATTGCCGTCTCTGATATTTTCTGGATCAGATTCCCCATGCTTCCCCCCACATAATACCTTTTACAACACTTGTTCTAGAGAACACCGGAATTATATTCACATTCATCACCAACATCATTGTCAGACGAGCTCTATTTCCTTTAGGATATACTGGTAGGCACCCATTGCCTCCTTCGTTCTGCCTACTATGAGGCTTATGTAATTTACTAAGATATGGCAAGTCCCCTGATATAATCTATCTATCGCGATGGTCATATCTCTACATCCAAGCTGAATAAAATTTTCATTTATTTTTTCCCTAGTCTATTTTTTCGTTACTGCAGATCACATCTACACACACATCAGTAATTTTGAAAGCACCACCACGGATTTTTTCAATAAGACTATAAATGGGATGATTAAAATTAATAACAAATAACCTTTTTAATAAATAATATACATAATATTAAACCACTGGGCTTAGTAAAGCAGACTTGTCGATGTAAAATTACATATATATGTATACAT
>JAPMAF010000173.1:4524-17558 GCA_026537445.1 Silvatares holzenthali | reverse complement strand
CGCTGAGTCGCAATAGGGGTAGGCGGAGAGAATGGCGCGCAACCTGTCTATCCTGACACACACCACTTGCCTCCTCCACGTTCATACATTTTGTCGTACACGCACGATGGTTTACATATTTTATACAATGTTTTATTAAATATAATTTTTATTCCTTCTGTACTCTTTATACCGTTGTTATTTATCATTTCTAAACCGTACCCTGATTCCAAAAGTAATTGAATCACAAGTTAAATCATTGACAAAATACAACATTAAAAATCAGAATATTCCTATCGCAATGTTACCAACGAACATATGCAGCATAAATAATGTAAAATTTGTTAAGGAGTTGAATGAGTAAGAAAAGGTATTAAAGGAGGATAAGAAACAGCAGATTTACGAACAATATCTCCTTCAGCTGCAGAGTAAGACGAGTCACCTTGAGAAGATGACCGGCCATGGCTTTCCTAGTCACAATAACATTCTGGAAATGGTATTAAATGGCATGCAATTAATTTAATATAAACTAAAGTACTCCTGTTTTTGTTATTGCAGGAAGCCCTGGAGGTGCTGCGCACGACACCGCCAATAGTAGAGCTGGTAGTCTGCAGGCCCGGTCCAGAGTTGATGGGGAGGGTCAGCCCTGGAGGTCCACCCGCTCCTCCTTTGCGCCAACCCCCACCGGACCCGCTCAATCTGCACGCGCCCCGCCCACGTGCTCCCGCTCCCACACCACCGCCAGCTTCGCCGACAATGGCCAACAACGTATCGGACTATGAAGAACCAAATCCGATATATGATGTCAAGTATGGGGTAAGTTCTCTCTGATGCCTGAATCTCAATCACAAATACAGCACTGATACTGCACAGTTTGAGAATCATATTACCTATTGCGTCCATTCTTAAAGAGTTTCTGATCACACTTAATAGTGTATGGATTTGACAGTTGACTTTGCAAAGATCTTGGGAATTCAACTGCCATTTGATACATTTTTAAGAGTGAGCTATCATACTTAACCTAGCGAAGAAACATTTGTCAAACTCCCCTGATTTGAAAGATTGTGAATCAGGTGAAGGGAAGATCCTTAGATTTAAGGACATTATTAGTAAAGTGTGAGTTCTACATAATTAGTAGAGTGAGAGTGTGAGCTGTTGAAATAAGAGCACTTAAAAGAATGTGTGGTAAAACAATATATGATAGAGTAAGAAATACAGATGTAAGGAAAGAATATGGAGTGGGTGCGAGCGTTATTGACAAAAATAAAAGAAGTTCTTTAAGATAGTCTGGGTGTGTTGAATGGATGGATACCGAGAGATTATTTTAGAAAATTTACCTTGCCATTGTAAAAGGTATGAAACAGTGGGGCCGTCCAAAAAAATCATGGTGTGATGTCCAAATAAAAAAATGCACACAATGATCCTATGTCCAAATAACTATGTCAGATTAATAATATTCTAATATATTCTCAGCTCATACATAATGGTATTTCTAATTCTATGATACAAGTACAAGATATTGTTAAACCTCATTTTTAGTATTGTATATCTCTATTTTTAAAACAAACAAATTAATGTATAATCCAAGTAGTAATTGATGATCATATTAGAATTACATCGTTGTGTCATTGTTCCTAATGTTAACTCAAGTTTTACTTGAGTTGACATTAAGAATATTTATTTAAATGAAATTTAACTCTGCACCTTTTTACTCTGTGCATTAACACAAAGGCCGATGAATCGTCTTATCCCCTTTGCCATATCTGTGTTTCTATGCCACATTAAATATTAGGATTACCGTCTTTACACATCTCCTTTGTGTCCGCACTCTCAAAGAGGATTATATTTATTATTAAGTTTTGCTCCGCTTTTGGCTACATTACTAAATCTGTTTACTCTCCCACATGCAATACGCTCTGCTCTGTAGGAAGATGGATCAGTGGTAAAGTTATGATTTATAATATTTTATACAAATATTTGTATCTCAATCTGGAATATTTAATAATACTACTATATAAACAGATATTGCTTTGATGCCACTACTATAAATATCATTCAATTAATATAATTTCAATATTTTATTGTATATTTTTTATTTCGTACTACACATAAGACAACACAATACCACCATTTTTCGTAACTGTGGGTGTATTTTAACAATAAGGACGCATTATTTTGTCAAATAGCTATCCATTTTGAATAATAGTGGACTGTTTATCTTCGAACTGACATAACGGTTTAACTGTTAAGCAGCTTTTACTGTTAGCAGTTTTTACTGTTTTACAGCAGCAAAATATTTTTCTTAATTAATATTACACCTGAGACACCATGACACCACCATCCGTCTTGGTCTGTAAACATTCAGTGCAATTGCACATGTAAATGCTGTGTAGCAGTCGGAGGAAAGATTGAAAATCTGGTTATTCAGGTTTAGTCGCAAAACATGGATAAATTCATTATACATGGCTTATAATACTGAACGGTGATATTGCTCTAGGGCAATACAAGATCTACCATTATTTTCCAGTTCAGAATGAATATACATTTTTAAATGCATTTTTTGGCTATTTTGTTCTTGTTATTAAACATATTATTACACATGTGTTTCTTTTTAAATCTGAATAGAAAAATGCATTTTTAAATTTTTTTTTCACTCCGACGGGATTCGAACCCGCGACCTCCAACATTCCCATTTAGTAAAGTGTCGTAAGCACTTAATCACGAGGCCGACAATTTATTATGGTTAAAAAATCTAAACTTGACAGACTAATTGAAATATCTATTATTTTATTTTATAAGTTTTTAATATGGATTCACAGTTTATAAATATTTCTTAAATTTATTTGTATCATGTCAACAATTGCTTTTTTTTGCATTATAAGTAAATATTTATATCTGATTCCTTGAAGTGTTTGTTGTCTGTAGCATATCATTCCGATTGTATGATTCCAGGAGTTTGACATTGTGATGACAAAGGTAAATGGTTCTCTGGGTTTTACATTAAGAAAAGAAGACCACAGTGCTTTGGGGCATTATGTGAGAGCTCTAGTGAGGGAGCCAGCCCTCAGTGATGGCAGGATACAACCTGGAGATAGAATTGTTGCTGTAAGTATTGCTTTCCAATTTTATTCATATTGTTTATCTTCTTCATCATTGACCTCATTCCTGAGGGTTGCTACTCCCTGAACTGTTTTTTATGGCTCCAATTATCATCAGTATTATGCTGTCCAAAGAGTCTCTGACACCAGTGTTCCTGTGACATCCTTCATCTGATAAGTCCATCACTTGAGGATTTATCATCTTCCACATTGATTCTCGATCTTGCCAGTAATCACCAATATTACTAAGTTACACTTATTATTACAAGCGATACATCTAAAGAAACTAAACACATATTGGAGATATGTCGAAAATAATATGTTAAATATTTACAAATCTTCCAGATAGATGCATCCGTGTGTCTAGCCATCCACGAAATTTTCTACATTCTTTTCCAACACTACATTTTGAATGCATTCAATTTCTTTCTTTCGTTCATCCCCATAGTCCATGTTTATACACTGTACAGAAACAAGAGAATAGGCAATTTTTGAAACACAATTCAGTTTGGATATAATATTTTTTGTTTGTTCATATCTTGTTTAATTTGAACATTGCCCTTCTTAATCTTTCTGATATATGATATGCACAGCCATTCTTATCTTAATTTCGATTTTTACCCATGTTAATTACAGGCAATTTCTAAGGCCCTATTATCAACCGAAAACCCGATTAACCGTAATTCCATAATTGAAGAAAGAAAATATTCTTCAATTATCTAAAAATGTAACTGTCATCTGATACATTTCAGGTGAATGATGTCCCCATGTCGACATTGTCGCACGGTGAAGCTGTTTCATTCCTCAGAAGATGTGGCCCCGTAGCCAGGCTCAGGCTTTACAGAGATAACTGTGGTACACCACCTTCTCCCTCGGCGGCCGCCTCACCCACCACCGAGTCTGACACCACACTCATCACTCGGCCTAAGCCACCTTTAAGGTATTATAAATTCTTTAATAAAATCTTCATTATTATAACTTTTATTTATTATATTTTTACCAATGATCGTTATATCATAGTGGCAAATACAATATAACACACCATTACTCCACTTTCCCAGAAGGATAGGCAGAGCGGATGGAGCTCTGCGCCATTCTATCCTGTCTTACATCCTTTGCCAAGTGAACATTCATTCATATCATGCTCTGTGATTATAACAACTATGAACAGTGCTGTCTATTAAAATTTTATGTGTGGAATAAATTTCATTGTTCAAACAGCATCAAATACAGGAAAACACTATGTTTAATTTTGCCAACCTAAATATTCATCACATGATCTTAAAACTTGTAAGGAATCAAAGGCAGATAAAGGAAAATGTTAGTAATTTTTTATTTGCCCATTTTACATAGCAACATTGTGTGAATATTATCCTCAGGGCGCTTTAAATATTTTCAATATTGTTTTCGCTGATATTAATTAATCAATGCAAATTCATATACCATACACCCTAAACTTTTACCCCTCATTTGTGAGTACTTGTTCCTAATAAATATGCATGTAGGTGTTTTTTACTACACATTATATGAGCAATACCATTTGTCCAGGAGATATGTATATATCACAGTGCAAGATGACATTATGAACATTGGCATGCATTAATTTGTCCAGGCAAGAAGCTGTGAACATGCTGTGTGATATAGCCGCGAGGAAACTGACTCCCGATGATGGAAACGGCTCCCGGTCGCCGTGCGTGTCCCCTAGAAGATATAAGAAACTAACAAGGAATAGTACTGGGTATTCGCAGAACGGTGGTAAGTTACAGAGTTTCTATTTTTTTGTTACTCATCGATGTTTCCATGTGTTTGCTTCTTGTCAAGTTAGTCATTATTCTTTCTTTTTAGCATTTGACAGTCCTGTACTTTAGAGATTATATTATGGAATATTGTATTATGGATCTTCTTTTTTTTTCATACATTTAAACATATAATTATCTTCTCAGAAATCAGGTCTGTTAAAATTTTACATTCACATTGATATCATTTGCAGTTAATGACACATTCACACAATCATTTCAATAATACAATCGTTTTCATTGGGGCATTGAGAACAAGTGTTAGGTTAGAAGAAATATTTTTTGAAAAGTGTAAAATAATTTTATTGTTAGCATAATTTGCCTACTTCCAATGTCTACTGTTACAATTTGATAAAATATCTTAACTTTTCACTCTTCTATTCTCAAACCTATCATTATTTTTTACATCGATATCATTGGATATAGAGTGGGCACCAAGATCTTATATCAAATATTTTTGTATTATTTACTACAGTATTTTAAGTAAACACAGTGATGACCATAGAATTTGCAAGAACAGGTTTGTTTAAGTGCATCATATGACTTGATAAGACAACCTCGATATTTAGAAGATATAGAGCCATACAATATGGACTTAAATTCAAAATTATTTGAATCGCTGTTAATGTATGCAAGTTTACTTTGTATGACAGCCGAAAGAGGTAATGCTTCAGAAGTAAAATCGGTTATTATTTCATAAACATATCGTTTGATGAATAAGTGGTAAGTAATGTAGTTGTAGTCATTATGTTCTGAAATAATATTACACCACCTTATAAAGGTTTCATTTTTTATATTAATGAAATCCTTCATTACTGACTATCGTATTGTGAATCTTATATCACAGATTGTAAAATATGCAGGTTTTGTTCCACTATTTCGTTTCATCTAATTGCTCCCATTTGTGAATGTAGCGCAGCACTCACACATGCTGGTGAACTAAAACCTTGTAATAATTTAATATATTCACCCAATGAAAGACAGATTTGAATGTCATTTACAGTTATTATTTATATCAGTTACTTTTATTTAATTAATATAAATAAAATGAAAATAATTTTTAGACTTTAGGTATTGATATGAAATTGTATATCTTTCTTGTGTAATATGTATAAAGGTCGCACTGGTTTTGTAACAAACCTAACGTTCTCAAAGCTTCAGTGTGTATTATTGATAATAAATGGCACTAATGCACCGTCACATATTTATGAACATCATTATAATTTTTGTACATTAAAAGAAAATGATTTTATAATAAAGTCCGAAAGTTGAACGCACAATCCTTCTGCATATTAATTACCTGTCTGCATATTAAATGGTTAGTTTTACAATACGGCATACAGGAGAGCCGAGCATGCTACATGACACAAATGGCAGTTCCCCACCTCACAAAGCGAGTAATGGTACATTTTTACAGATATCATGCACCCGTACTCCGTTAATTGTCCAAGCACAACGGCTGAAAACTCAGACAATGAGCAAAGTCAGACGTTATCGTACCAATCGACCGATACGGCAGACACCACTTACTCTGTAGTCGCTGACAGAAGGCCACTTAGACCGACTTGCTTTAATGGGCAAACATTCGATAGTACCAAACCCTCCAGACCTGATTTCTTGGATTTGGGTGGCCCTCCTACGCCTGTTAATAATAGAAAACAGAGGCTGCATTTTTCAGGTAGAGTTTTGAAATAAGGGAAGCAAGTTTATATTGTTCCTTGGTGCATGGTGCTTCTTCCGCATCTTCGGTATCATTCGACCATTTACTAATTACAGTTACATCGATGCTTCGCTTTTATGCATGCTTTGCACTGCATTCTTTGATAAATGCATCCATAAATTTTTGGGATAAAGATATTTTTTATCAGGGTTCAACATTCTGATAAAAATACTTTTACTCTTATGATCTGATGATTAAAATTATCTAAAAATTGTCGTGTATATGTGTAGCTTTTGCTAGTTTGGCATGTTGATTCTTGAAATATGTGTAATATTAAAAATTATTGGGAATTGCATGATTTACTGATATATTTATTTGCATGTTTTTCTCTGCACCTTTCTTAATTTATGATTGAAACAAAAACGCCCGAAAAAAGGTATTTGTTTAATTGATCACAATAAAATGAACACTATATTGTTGCAAGCTTCAATTTTTCCAATCCTTTGGGATTAACTTGTTTAACTAGTATTCATTTTTACAGTAGCAGCCCATGGATACGAGCTGAATAATTTGGATAACGATCTCCTCGATGCTCCCAATATCTACCAGGATATCACACTGAATGGAGGAGCGGGTTACCTATTATGCCATCCAAGCCACCAATTGAGTTCAGAAATGTCGAATGAACCCATTTCGATGCCTATCGAATTAAATACTACCTCAGCTGTTGATGATACCAGATTTAGTCATAAAAATCCAGCTTATCAAAGCGCAGTTGTCCATCCATCTACAAATAATTATATAAGCAACGGTGCCTCAGATTCAAGTAAAGATGATGGTAATTTACCCTGTAATATTTTAAAATAAGTTGGTATAACAGTAACTCAAAAAATTCTTACTATTCATATTTGTTTTCATCCCAAAATTTTTTTAGAACTATTTAATATTTTTTATTAATCTCACATAATATTTTCTGAATGTACTATGTAATATTTATCTATAGCTAAAAATCTAATTCATTGAATTTCTTTATCGTAATTTGAAATTCAGAATACTCGGTTTTTTTTTATTGACATAAAATCTTACGAAAATTTCATTTATATTTTAACCAAAATGTTATATTACTCAACCTTGAAATAAGTCAACATGTCATGCTGTTGATTAATGGTTTAAATTATCTTAAATTTTGTAACGATTATAACTTTATAGAGAAATCTATAGCTTTGTATAACAAAGCGCTATTTATAAATAACTAATTTTTAGATTTAGATATTTAGTTTAGTATAACTAGATTTCATTTTGCATGTTTAGCTACAAACCAAAGTTACTAATATCGTGATTATCGAATTTGCAGGAATCAAAAAATGGAAATATGTCACGCTTTCGCCAGAGAATGAACGTAAAGCTAAAGTTGAACAAAAAGATGAACCAGAAAAACCTAGGGTTGTTAATTATCCGGATGAAAATAGAGAGCCCGGGTCCAGTGAGCCTCGGGTAAATAGCAATTCCTTAATATTACCAAAATACTTTATTTATTTCTTTCCAAATGTCATGAATGTTTTAAATTGGTTCCAAGTTTCGAAATTTTGTAAGTATTTTGATCGGCCTTTATATATATTAAATATTTAACTTTCTTCGCTCCTAATTTATTTTTAAGTTTCCTAATATTTGCTTTATTATGTTGCCAAAGAGTGAACAGTGATGATGGAAGATTTCATTGCTCTGCATACAGCCTCCACTTGATGCATCAAGTAAGGAAATTGATTTAATCAGTTGAGAACCTGATGGATAATGTTTTGATTAACTGATTTACTAACCTGTGTGTGTGAGGCATGATAAAATATAAATATTTTTAATTTATTTATCAGTATAACTGATGCCATTAAATGTCATTTCAAATATGAAGTGTGAAACAAATTATAACCTGTTGTTTAATCATAGGAACTGTTTTAAAAATGTGTTTTCTTGAACTGTAAAAAATATGTTTTATGTAAATTTAAATAAAAAATATGTATTTTAAATAGCAGTCTTTTTTCAGAATTGTTTTTTTTATTTAAATTAAAAATAATATTTGCGTTCAGTCGTTCGTCAGCCCCGTGGTCAAGTGGTTAAAAGGCACTTGACTAAAGGGTTGGAGGAACGCTGGAGGTCGCGGGTTCAAATCCCGCCGGAGTTAAAAAAATATGTTCTTAAAAAATTATTTTATTATTCAGATTTTAAAAATATATGTAAAAAAAAAAAACAGCAAAAAATTCATTCAAAAATATATATTCACTCTAGACTAGAAAAGAGTAATAGATCTTGTATCGCCCTGGAGCAATACCACCGTTCAGCATTGTAAGCCAAGTGAAATGGATTTATCCATGTTTCATGGCCAGAACTGAATAACCAGGTTTTCAATCTCTCTGACTGCTACACAGCATTTACATGTGCAATTGTACAGTATGTTACAGACCCAGAAGGGTGTCGTGGTGTCTCATGTGTAGTATAAGATAAAAAAAGAGGTGTTCAAAAATGGTTGTATATTTATCATTTTTAGTTCAATTTAGTAATTGTGACAAAACAATTAAACACATATATTGCATTCTATAAATTTGATGCTTTCATTTTTATTTTTGTTATTATTTTTCATATGAATGAATAAAATATGTATCCTTTAAACCTACTTTTGTCTAATTTTACTGACCTATAAGTAGTGAGACACATGTCGACTTCGTACAAGTATATCACATTTGCTTGATAATGATCTTAAAGTGATATTGACACATTTAGAAAAGGAAATGATGGAACTAAATGATAGTCTTTCCTATTCCTCCAAAACACATTTGACTGTAATTTAACCGTTTTAGTGCCATGCATTTTTTTGCAATATATGAAATTTTGGAGTTAGAGAAAATTATGTGTAACTTTTTTAAAAATCTTTCGATTTTCAAAATTATTTCAACATCTTTTTCTAGTTAGTTTACATTATGAAAACAAACGGTAATAATCAAACAATTTATTTATAGATCAAACAATTTATTTATAGAAAAGTTAAAAATTAAAAAGTACATGCATGTTTTCCAACACAAAGTCCATGAAGGCCCCTCTTACATTGTGAGCAAATCAAGTTGGATCGCTTTACTGCGCTGCGATCTTTACTACTACATACTACGCATCGCCGTAATTTTCTTCCTGGAAGTTTTTCAAGACCAAAGTTAGGTGTCGGTGTTGATATTGTTGGAAATATTTCTGAAACGTTTTTGGCACGGAACCATTCCTTTTCTATTTTACTGATGATTTTGGATGTAAATTGTAATCTGGTAAGCTTTTTATCTGAATTCTCTAAATATATGATGTACGAGTTGAGGACCATTCGTGAAAAAACATTGAACACAACCTTCTTCCAAAATTTCAATGTCCTTCTTTCGTCAAGATAAGCATAAAGCATCTTGTCTGACTCATCCACACCACCCATAAACTGATTGTAGGAGTGAATCATGGATGGTTTTGTCTTTTCACATTCAAAAGTACCTCTTTTTTTCTTAATTGTGACATTTTCTGCATTGCTGTTCGTGGAAATCAATATTACTGGAAATTTTTTGGATTTCTTTCCATCCGACATTTTGAGGTTATTTTTTTGCTATTAAATTAATCCAAAAATGCGATTATTTTTAAATTTACTAAATTTTGCATATAGTTTAACATAAATTGTAATACAAATTACACGTCACACGCACACGACTGCCGCTGGCGCAACTCAAAAACACACTGACGCGAGGATCGCTATCGCGCATCTGGCACTTTAAGAAAGAACAAATAGGCGCGCCATAGCGCGCCTTGGCACTAAGACGGTTAATCAACCAGACTACTCATCTCTGTACAGAGTCGAGGAGGCACTGGACCAGAGGTACCGTATTCAATAACCGGACGCACCTGAGATCTGTATAGGGTCAGGAGTTGCCCAGATCTGAAGAATCTACGCGCTGGATAATGACCACCCAGCCTCTGTCTCAGCCTGCTTCACTCTGGCCTCTATAGTGCCATTAAGCTTGAGTTTGTCCGATAAAGCGACGCCTAGTCAACATGGTCTCTGTTTGGCAGAATTTTTCGATCAAAATTTGTAAGGTTATCATTGGGTTCGCTCCTAGCTGGAAATAGTCACGCCTAATTTTTTGAAACTTTCAAATCAGCAAGGTTTTGCTTTCCCCAAAAGCTAACCTTATCCAGATACACAACTTATTGCAATCCTGGCATTGCAGTTTATAGGCCCCATCCTATTTAAGACACTGCAACGTGGTATTTTGTAATACCGTTTTTTTGTGGACGCTTTCTGAGTTCGTCGATTTGCCTCGGATAAAGATGCTCGGAATGCGGTGCAACAGTGACTTCATGACCAACCAAAATCTTTCTACCAGGAAGGCATACTAGTGAGACTATGAAAAAATAATGTATCTGTTGTACACCTATCTCTGTTCAATAAAGTTGTATAATGAGTTGTAAAAGTAGAATTAATTTTTGCCTTACCCTCTCATATTATATTGTATTACACACAAACAGATGGAAAACTGTTTAGATAATGTACTACATCGTGTCTCAGTATTGTCTAGGGCTTTCGCAACCGAGAGATTCTCGAATCAAAGACTTTTGATTAGTCATGTCGTGACGCTTTGTTTGCCAACGTTTCGGACCGCATTGCAGTATCCGTCTTAAGGGTGAGTCTGTCTGTGAAAAGTCAGCCGAATTGCAACAATGAACACATCTGTTTATTTGTTGACCGAATTGAAACGATAAACTCGGCAGTACTCTCGCCTAGTACTTAAGCAAGCAGCCTTTCACACCATAGTCAGGCTGACTTTTCACACAAAGTCACTGCAGTGTGGTCCGAAACGTTTTTTTTTTGTGTTATTTGCTTGAAGAATGTTAATCTAAAAATTGAAAAACATTAGTACAGTCAAAATTTAACTATCCAACATGTGAATGTATGTGTTTCATGCTCAGTCATAGCAATTTTGATAAATTTACTTACATACATACATAACATCAGGCCATTTCCGGTAGGAGTAGGCAGAGAGAATGGAGCGCCACTTGTCCTGACGTACAATCTCTGCTTCCTCCACATTCATGCATCTCACCATACATGCACAACAATTGTTGTGACTCCCCACCTCCATTAAGAAGCTGAGAAACATGCTCCTGCCAAGATCGTCCAGGTCTTTCACACACTGCTCTGCCACTAATATTCACACTGTTTTACGATTCTTTCATTCGCTCAACATGTCCAAACCATCTCAAACATCCTACTTTTATTCTGTTTATGATTGTTACTTTTAATTTGCATTCTTCTCTGGTATTATGATGTACGGTGAATGTTTAAAGAATGACTCGAAGATGAATGTAGCCAAATCCAATGTAATGACTTTTGAAAGAGATGAACATATGACTATTCACCAAATCTTGGTGAACAACGAGTGTTTAGTACAGGTGCAGGAGTTTACTTATCTTGGCAGCCAGTCCACGAGGGATGGTAGATCGGTCGAGGATATCGATAGAAGAGTGGCGGCGGCAGGTAATAAAGTGAACGGTGCCATGCACTCCATAATTGGCAATAATATGCTCTCCAAAGAATCGCAGTTTGCAATACGTAATGGAATCTTGGTACCTACCTTGCTGTATAGTGGCAAAACCTGGATTTGTCAAAAGAAGGATAAAAACAGAATAAATACAGTGTAGATGAGATTGTTACGAAGAATGTGTGGAAAGAGGTTAAGAAATGAAAATATCAGTTGAAAATTGGTTGTTTGAGATGATTTGGACATGCTGAGCGAATGGCGAATGAAAGAATCATAAAACAGATCTACAGTGCGAATATTAGTTGCAGAGTAGTGCGTGGAAGACCTAGATGATCTTGGCAGGAGAATGTTTTCCAACTTAACGGAGGCAATGTTAGGAGCCACAACAACCGTTGCGCGTGCATGACGAGATGCATGAACGTGGAGGAAGGAAGGGTTGTGTGTCAGGATATAGACAAGTGGCGCTCCATTCTCTCTGCCTATCCCTATCGCGAAAGGCGTAATGTTATGAATATATAAAGCAACTAGACTGTAAATTAGTTAGTTCTCGATAATCTTAAAGCATCAAACTCATTCAATCAAATGAGTGGTATTAGACAAAGAATACTTATTTTTAAAATGAATTACTACAAAGTAATCACTGATATAATCCAATATATATACTTTATGGGTAGTTATGTGGTGTAGTGACATTTTGTTTTCCATCCGACATTTCGGATGACATTTCTGAAGAAAAAATGTCACAATGCGACATACATACCCAAGGCCTTTGACTTGTCGACGATAACTATGTAAATGCTGGGTCAAGGGTACAGAAGTGTTGGTGGACTGTGCTAATAAGAATGCAGCGGTACAGCAATTTGATCCGAATGAGGGTACAGAAGTGTTGGTGGACTGTGCTAATAAGAATGCAGCGGTACAGCAATTTGATCCGAATGAGGGTACAGAA
>JAPMAF010000172.1:0-17561 GCA_026537445.1 Silvatares holzenthali | reverse complement strand
TTATTCTAGCCGCCGCATTCAAAACAGATTGAAATCTGTTCAATTTGTATTGTGGCAACCCAATATAGATACCGTTATAGTAATCCACACATGACACCACAAACGCATTGACCAGAAGTCGAGTAGCCTCAATAATAATGTGCCCCTTAACATTATTTTCTCGTCATCGTGAACGCCATTCATCCGAGTAACCTGAGACATGAGCAATCGGAGGAATCCAAAGCAAGGCGGACGGGTCTTCTTCATTTCTCTTCTATTATATTTTTCTCAGCAATAAAGATGGAATCGACTTTTACAGAAAAAAAAATATTAAATGTATTTATTAAAATAATATAAATAATACAATATACTATATTATAATATACATCAAACTATATTATATACTTTACAAACATTTACCATGTCAATCTACAATATATTTTTGTAGTTAATTACTCTGTTTTAAGATAATATGAATTGCACAAGATGTTTTGGTCGTATATATAGGTTAATATAAATGCACTTAATTTGTAAAGCGGTCTTGGGGTGATTTTAAATCACGAAACAGCGCTATATAAATCATCCAATAAATAAATAAATAAAATGTACAGGTGCCAACATTAGACAACAGATACAATACCATGAGAAGTTGCTTTAGTGTAAAGAATTTATTTTCAAGAAAACTTGTTCTGTCTTGTCGCATCTGTTAATTTTGTCGGGCGTTATTTTTGCCGCAATGTTTCACTTGAATTTATTATAAGTAATATGACGCACGTTCATATTTTTTGTAGTAACTCAAAGGGACTCGAACCGAATAGCGAACTCGGTGTAACCGTACGCGAATGAATGCACCGACCGCGGGATCTGTTATGTTCTCCTGGTAACTAAAGTCATTGAGAGTGACACGTCCATTCTTCTTCTTTGCTGGAGACCTTTCATTGTAATTAACGCATTTTCCAATTCAATTCAAATTCACTTCTTGGGAGAAAACATGACTCGGTTCACATGCACCTTACACGTGTCAAATGAGAATCGGATCCATTTAACCCTTTGGGTATCTCACGTCCCCGTAAGCTACGAGAGGAACATAAGGGCGAGAAGGTGTGCAACTTGGATTTTTCTTAGGGACTACTAGGTATTGGGTAAAAAAGGTACATTTTACGAGGTGTGTTTTTTTCTCAGAGATAGAAAACAAAATGCCCCGAGGGCTTCAAACAAAGGGCCTTTTGGATTACGTTTATTTATAGATGAACAAGTTGCACCAGGGCAGCAAGAGAATCGAGTAGGTTACAAAGGGCTCGCGCTAGGGCCCCCCTTATAAACGAGTTTTCGCCAGTAGGCGTGTCTTCGGAGCGATGGGAGGGACCGTGGAGCAGTAGAGTATGCAAGCTATAAATCATGTTCGTTATGAAGACTCCCAAGGGTGCACTACTTCCATTAAATGTAACAGAAAAATATAAAAGTGAAGAGCTCTTTCTGGCAGGACTCTCTGGATTACGGAGTTTTATCCGAATTAATTTACATTTCTTTTGTGTATTTTGCAGAAATTTGCCAAAGGAAATATTTATTAATCTGAGTGCTTACTAGCTGCAGCAGTCAAAGTATGATAAATGACATAATCATCATCTTTAGCGCTATAACCCAGTGTAAGTCTTGGCTGCTTCCAATAAACATAGCCATCTACTCTTATCCTCTGCTGCTTCTCCTCAAATTCGTTCTAATAAACGACACTCTTGGACTGCTCCATTAAGCCACCTCAGCTTTGGCCTGACGACGCTCCGTCATCCCATTGAATTGTTGAACATCACTCTCTTAGGCGAGATCTTCAAAATCATCCATGCCTGCACCCGGCACAATAAGTTGGAATTGCCCATGCAGTATTATTGTTAATCAAGATGGATCTCTTTAATAAGTGGTTCGTTCATGAACGACAGACGATCTTTCTCCACGCACTTCGATCTTCTGAGCTTCTCAATACTGTGTAGTGAAGAGTCTGCAGCCACTTTCACCTGGATCTGCTGCCAATGTTTCTTCATCAGGCTAAGTAAGATAGCTCACGCTTAAAAACGTATTAAATGTCAGTTAACTTCGCAAGATCTTCGCAAAGTCAACTATAAACTTTTAAACATGAGCGTTCTTACTTAACTTCGCGAAGAAACATTGACAGACCCCCCCCCTCTGGTCACTCTATATTAGTGACACTTTAAAAACAAAAAAATCTTCTTACTTTGGAATGCCTAAACAATAGAAGAACCAGAGCAAAGCGTAAGTAATCGTGATAGGTAAACTTATTACAATAGTATGCCGTCAAAAACACATTTCTGATCACGTCACTCAACAACGAAAAACAAGACAGATAATTTCCATGATAATTATCGTTCTCATAAGATTGCCTTTTTACAGACATTTTATGAAAGCTTTATAACAGAAGAAAACTAAAACATTAAAAACAATAACAATTAGAAATCGTATACTTTAATTTTAGTACAATTTACTAATGGTATAACAATTTACTAATCGCTGTTGTAAAATCTAAGATTTACGTATTATCTGCAACAAATAAAAATATATGTGGGAGTAAAACGTAACATTAGATTTTTTTATTAAATAAATCAATCAAAGCAAACGGAAAGAAATGACAACGGAATTGCTCAGAGCTAACATGACTGTTACTACGTCATCATAGACTGACATAGACTGTGTACTGACTAAGTAAATATTTCGTGACGTTCGCTTCTTGGTAGTTTTCATCCATACGGCATAATAAGTCGCCAATTGCCTTTTCAAACACCTGAAGTCCTGATAAATATCAGAATAGAGTAAAGCCTCCTCGACGCTTCTGCGCGCTGCATTCATAGATATTCAAAATAATAAGCGACCGGTTTTCCCGATGATGTATGATGTTTTGCAAAAAATATTGCCATCCACGTGATAATCTACGCTCCTGGTGAAATACTTTTGTTGTACCGTATCTGACGCTGTCTGTCACGCATTTCCATGACATGGGGGCCCAACCATCTCCCGTGCGCTATGCTTCCCTGGTATTATTTGACGTCACCTGATGCTCTTCTATGTTTTTTTTTGTCCAACGCGTGTCACGCTGTCAGACATTTATTATTATTATAATTTTTTCAAATTCTACTTACATGCATCAAATAAAAACTATTATATATAATACTAAAATTTGATTGTATTATTTATTTATATACTATAAAAGACACAATATTACATGGATAAATTATAAAGCGTTGCTTTCGTGAGAACATCACTTAAAGAGACTTTCTTAAATATTTTATTGATGTTGATTTTATTTGATATTGTTAAATAAACTTGTAAAATTCATCAAATCCTAAATATTTTCTCACAATCCTAAATATATCCTAAATATTTTCTCATTCGTTTTAGTAATATTTTATGTGATCAGAAGATCATAGATTCAATGTGCATTCTATTTTATTTTGAAAGGTGAGCGTTTAAATGTAAAATGAAAAATTGAGTTAAATTGTCCTATAAAGATGTGACAACAAATGAAAGTACTGACTAGTTTTGTTATATGAAGTTTAATTGGTAAGCTACATTAGGATAAACCCGCGCACTGCCGAACTCACCGCCCCTAACCGACGCATTTCTTTGCGCTCCTGGTATTTGTTGTTTACTTCTTCCATTGTTCTCGGCCGGTCAGTTTTGGGCGCACGCGGCAGCAGGAAAAAATCCTGAGCCGCGAGCCCGCCCTTTGTTCACCTCTCCTCCACGTGTGTTATGTTTGTCTGGTATAAAAAGGGGGCATTCTATTGTTCTCACGCACACGCACTTTTTATTCAATTATTTCATGTACACGCAATGCAATGTAACCAACCCCACTCTCCCCTTCGCCCTTTGCGGTCTTCACACGAAACTTTGGGAGCCGGTTGCTTCGGTTACATCTCGCTAAACATCCTGCGCGTGATATGCTTTCCGGATAGAAAAATCAGTTTCGTTACAACATGGATCCCACGCCCTTTCTCTTAAAATCGGGCGGCAAAGAAAGCTCTCGAAAAAAGCTCTCTTTTTTCATCAGTCTCGGCGATCGAACTCGGTTCTCGTCTTATTCATATTCCAAAGCTTCGCAGGAAGCGTTACTCCGTGCAATATCAGAGTATCCGCCTAGTTTTCGCAAAAAAACTTGCACAGTTCTCCTTCGATACCTCTCGTCTTAATATACATCCCTGGGAATTTTGACCCAGTGAAAATGATATCAAGGACTCAAAAGTTACCAGGTCGGCCTACATTCGTCCTTTAAAGGTTGGAAATGTGCCAACTTTACCCGTACTTATGATCTCCTAATACAAAACAGGATATTTCATCCCTTTGGGAATGCCTGTGGGATCCTGTAGGACTCGCTCGAATAGTCCTTCTTCGTTCTCTTTTCATCCTGCGGTAAATAACGAAACAGCTGTATGAAGTTATTGTTCATCAATTTCAGCATTATTTTCGCTATTTACAAATATTTTTTGCAAAGATGGAATCTTTAATCTATGAAATATCTACCGAAGAAAATAGTTTAAAAAGTTGCTCTTTAAAGAATTTTTCATTTCCATTTGATGTTTACGAATTCGCCCAGAATCCTATACGTAACACTTCTCCTTCGAATCCTGCGCCCCTGGTAACTTTTCTACGTCATCTCGGCAAATTCTCACGCCCATTACAACCCTTTTTCGTTGGAATTTTTATGATTCTGTCGCTGGTGCGTTCCCACGTGACTGTGGGACGCAGGTAGTCTTTATCCCCTGTTTTCCGTTATTTTATCCTTTGTGAACATGAATTCCTGCTACTTATTGACGTCACCTCAAACAAAAGCTTCACCCGAAGAAGCCCCACGAACTGGAATGTTCGAGCGTCCTTTGAGAATTCCTGATTTGAACCTTTTTTTCTCACGACTCCTTTTTCTACCATCACAAAAACGTTACCCTTATTTTTTTACTTCATCGACAAAATGTTTATTTTAACACTATTCGAATAGAAAAACTTGGGAATGCATTTATTTATTTTATTTAAGAATTTGCAATTAAAATATACACACATCAAAATAATTCCTTCCGAAAATAAACCTACTAGAAGATAAATCGCCTTCCAAAATTCTGCACAAATGAATTTAAAAAAACACGAATTCTCGATTTTTATATTGCACATAATTTTTTTTTTCAAAGCACATCTAAGCGCCGATGAATAAACAACGGTTATCAGTAGTTCACAATACTTTTATTTTCTTTTTCATTCATCCAATATTTTTTAATTATTTAATCCTTTGAACCGTCATATGGAATTTTTACGATTTCGCTACTGCGTTCTCTTACAGACTATAATATAGCGCCATTTCGTAGTCATATTCCACCATAACGGTGCTCATGACGGATCTCAATATTTATGTAATTTTGTTTTCCGATTTTTTGAAAAATTTTATGCTGCAGAATTTTGGGAATCTTTCTTCCACCCGAGTGCACATGACAGTCCCGCCTAGAGTGGGCGTGGCCACGGCGCTGCATCCCCTCTCTCCCCGCTCACCCTTTGCTGTAGAGTGTGCCGCGCAACCTTTCTGTATGAACTGTGCTCGTACGGATCCCCATATAATTCTGCTCGCCTGGTATCTTCCCGCGCTGTTACCACCAGGCTTTGTTAACCCTTTCCCACGCAGTCCGAGACGGGTGACATGCTATCTCTTTCCGGCATCTGTCGCTGCGTAAGGACGCAATAATTTACTCAAAAAAACATATGCCGAGATATTTTATATAAAAATGATGCACATTTAAGGGATGAATTAAAAAATAAAGATATATAACACTTGTGTCGTATATTATCTCTTAGAAGAATATGTGGTAAAACAGTATATGAAAGAATTCAGATATATAGAAAGAGTATGGAGCGGGTATGAGCATTATTGATAAAATGAAGGGAAATTCCTTGAGATGGTTTGGGCATGTTGAATGAATGGATAACGAGAGGTTAGTACAGAAAATACACAATGCGAATGAAGAAGGTATGCGACAGAGAGGCCCAAGGAAATCATGGCATGAACAGATTAACCAAATTATAATCGATGGCTCTGTTCGTAGTCATAATAATTGCAGAGTGCATGAGGAGATGTATGAATGTGGATGAGGCAAGAGATGTATACCTGGGTAGAGTGGTATGGCTCTCTGTCTACTCTATTGGAGAAACGGTGTGATGTTGTATTATTGTGTCGTATATCGATATCTTGTATTATTATAAACGTGGATAACTTATATAGAGCCGTTTTCGTGAGAAAATCACCTCAAGGGCACTGCACATTTTTTTATTCTTCAGAGAACAATATTTTAATAACATGTGTTTTTAGTCGGCCTTTAAAAATCGTCTCAAACTGTTTCCCACCAACGCTGGGAGAGCATTCCAAATCTTCGGCCTCGTCACCAAGAATGCACGCTCAGCCAAGTTCGATTTATTTTTTTCTTTTAGTGAGGGGAAATTCATCATGGACACCCTGCAGGGTAGTGCGGGACTCCTACCGGCTAAAACTTCTCTTTTTCCTCTGCAGTCGTGTTCCTACCTATTGGTCTACTATGATGCTGCAGTTGTCTATTACCATGTTTGTTGGGCTCTCTCGTCTTTCTCCTTTTGGAGCATTATCTCTTCCAGGAACATACAGGAGGTTTGTTCTATGGTCGTACTTGCAAATCAAAGACTTTGGGGTAGTCATGTCATATTGAAACATTTTGTTTTCCAACATTTCGGCCCACACTGCAGTTTCATCTTCTGGGCAAGTCAAACTGACTATAGTGTGAAAGGGTGCTTGCTTACATACTAGGTAAATTACCATGGAAGCCAGTCAACAATAAACAGGTTTGTGTTTATTGCCGCAAATAAAAAAGCCACTAATTAGAGGGCTGGGCTTATAGGGCCGTTTTCGTGAGAAAACCACCTCAAGGGCGCTGCTATAAGGATGTTTGTAAATCTATATATTCTCCTTTTGGATTTTCTTTCACGCTATAAGTCAAGTCAGAAAGTCATATTTCACACAAACAAACTCGCTCTGAAGATGGACACTACAATGTGGTCTGAAACATTAGCAAACAAGATATCAGTGGTGAAGCCGAAACTCTGGAATGCTTTACCGGCGTCGGTGGAAACAGTCTGCCGGAGGTGATTTTTAAAGGCAGACAAAACCATATCTTTTTGTAATATCATTCCCTGAAGAGTGACAAAAAATGTGCTGTATATGAAAACGGTGCTATATTATTTATCCATATTAATTAACATAATAACTTTATATTTCTTTTATAGATTTAAAGTGTTTAACTTCCAACCTTATGTAACGAATAACTTAATTTTCATCTCGACAGATTTCTCACAGATAATTTATATTTGTTTCAGAATATATTTCCCCGCTACTATGCACGACACCACTGCCAACCATAGTGGGCACAAGACCGTCGTGCCAATCTATCAGCGCTTACCCTGAAGATGTCAAGTTGAAAGCGATCAGGACAGAGATGAGGCGTCGGACATCTGTCCTGGGCGCTGAATTGGATGCTTATATCATACCAACATATGATGAACATCAGGTATTACTCTAATATAACAACTGTACATATATACATACACATACACAACATCAAATTAAATCCTGTCTATTCTGACAAACACTTCTTTTTTCCTCCTCAATTATAAATCTCGTTAGACACACATAACTGTTGTTGAAGCTCCTCACATTGCCTTCATTAAGAAGCTGGGAAATATGCAACTATATGTTGTTATAATTCTCTCTCTCTCTTTCTTTCCTAAAAAAAATCACCTATAGAGGTTAATAAGAATTATATTTATACAATTTTCATTATCAAAACACAGTATTCACACGGGCAACTGCTCTAAATGTTAGAAATCCAGATGAATGGTGGTTTCTCATATATAGTATAAATACGTTTAAAAATGTCATATTTGGCTCATGAATGAAAAAAATACATATTTTTAATAAATTCTTCAGAGCTCAACTGAGCTCCTTGTATATGTATAGAATAAGTGTGATAGGAGACCATACGATTTAATACCGTCTTTTGATTGATCGATTGGCATGATTTTTGCGCTTCATTTATACTGCTCAATATTTATACAAATTCTATCACTTATTATTATTATTAATTGTTTCATAATAATTATTAATTTTATTTGATTCAAGAGCGAAATTCCCAGCAACCGTGACCGACGAATTCTATACTTGAGCGGCTTC
The DNA here is from genome assembly GCA_026537445.1 of Silvatares holzenthali. Lineage (NCBI taxonomy): Eukaryota > Metazoa > Arthropoda > Insecta > Trichoptera > Pisuliidae > Silvatares > Silvatares holzenthali. The sequence goes on along the minus strand of JAPMAF010000172.1, from coordinate 9,343 downwards.
AGTGGCAGCGATGGTGTTGCTGTCATTACAAAGGATTACGCAGCACTGTGGACAGATGCACGATATCATCTTCAGGCAGACAGAGAGCTCTCGTGCCATTGGCTTCTCATGAGGCATGAAGACATTAATACCCCTCCGTTAGCGGATTGGATAAATGTAATGTTCTCAATCATTCATAAAATTTACCATAATAAGCTCATGAACTATTTTAGATATAAATTCTGAAGATTTATTCATAATCTACACTACTACTTGTAAAATTAATAACATAAAAGTACACACATACAAGCAGCGCCCTTGAGGTGATATTCTCACGGAAACGGCGCTATATAAATTATCCACGTTAATAATAATATGATGCATATTATATTTTACATTCTACTTAATCATTCATATTACAGAGTCAACTTACAAGAGGAGCCCGTGTCGGAGCCGATCCTCGTCTAGTGCCACACAATATGTGGGAACAATGGGAGAACACTCTGAGCTTGAATGGTATTTATCTCGTGCAAGTTCCTAATAATCTTGTGGATATCCTATGGGAGAAAGATGAGCGACCCCATTTGTCCAGAGTTCAAATCTCTGTACACCTCAAGCAGTTTTCTGGTGAGATATCATTTAATTAATATATTCATTTTTTTATAGAGAATCGGTTGTTCATATTAATATTTCTAATGAATGAATAATTTTATGTTTTTTTTTTTGATTTCAGGAAAATTATGGCAGACCAAAGTCGCTGAGTTACGGAAAGAGCTGAGAGAGGAAGAGGTTGATGCAATTGTTGTTACCGCATTAGATGAACTTGCATGGTTGTTAAATATTCGAGGAAAAGATTTACCGTACAGTCCCGTTGCAAAAGCTTATCTCATAGTGACTCAAGAGCAAATACACTTGTATGCCGAACCAACAAAACTATCCATAGAAGCAAAATTAAGTCTTCGTGCGGATGTCTGCTTTAATCCAAATTGCACTAAGTAAGAAGAACCTGGATAATAGAAAACAATGATGGTAAATCGTTAATAAATTATTTCATATCGTATATAAATTTGATTTTCAGATTACACCCTTACGATAGTATTTGGAGTGATCTACGCACTCTCTCACAGGCATGGAGTGCCGTATTGCTTCCGGCATATTATTCTTTTTCACCAGGTGTCAGTGAAGCTATTTACACATCTGTACCGGAAGAGAAAAGGGTGTACAAAGTTTCACCGATAATTAATATGAAGGCTAAGAAAAATCCTACGGAAATAGAAGGCATGCGTAAAGCACATATAAGGGATGGAGCTGCCATGTGTGATTTCCTATCATACTTGGAAGAGAGAGTAAGCCAATTTAATATTAAGTTATGAAACATGCTACTAATCAGACCTGCTAAGAAATAATTATAATATTTTAGCTTCAAATGGAAGATGATTGGGATGAAATGAAAATAGTAAAGATATTGGACATCACAAGAAGATCTCAAGAATACAACAAAGGGTTATCCTTCGCTACAATAGCTGGTTATGGACCTCACGGAGCTCTACCACATTATCAGCCAACTAACGCAACTAACAGCCCCATATTGAGGGAGTCCACACTCGTCTTGGATTCTGGAGGGCAATATGATGGTATTTTAAATATAACTCACTTCTACAAATGAGTAAAACTATCCACTTTCTTAAATATCTACTAAATATCTTTTGTTCATTGTGTTATCCATCAGATGGTACAACAGATATCACAAGAACTCTTCACTACGGGACACCAACCACTGAACATAAGGAAGCGTACACACATGTCCTGATGGCAGCTATAGATTTATCCATGATGGTATTCCCAGTGGATCTGAAAATCAATGATATAGATGTTGTTGCGAGGAAAGAGCTTTGGAAACAAGGAAAGGATTATTTACACAGCACAGGACATGGCATTGGATCATTCTTACAAGCCCATGAAGGTAATACATTATACTTATGATTTATTGTCTTACTGGACTGAATTTGAAATGAATCTTTCTCGTAGTCCTTTTCTAGACGAACTGCATTACAATTTTTTTTATTGAATACCTAACATTAGAATATATAGCTGAAGAAGCACAGTATTCTTTCCACACATGTAGTTGAGAAACTGATCTTAATTTAGACTCCTAGTAGTATGACACCTTTTCTCTGTACTTATCCATTGTTGCCCAAATTTTTACTCTGTATAAAATGATAGAAAATATGAATGTTCTTACCAATCATTATTTTATATTTTTAAAAATGTATGGTTCCATTGAAATTTCCATAAAACATGCAAAAATAATCCAAAAAGATTACTAAGACTATGTTCAAATAGAAAATCGTTGGATAATAAATAAATGAATATATTTTCAGCTCCTATTCAAATCGCTTATGGACAAAATCAAAGAGCATCATTCAAACCAGGATATTTCTTTTCCAATGGTAAGAAAAGTAATTATTATATCTATCTCACCGTGCATAAAAATCCAATAAGGTGCGATACTGTAGCAGATAAAACTAAATAAAAGAAGAATTTATTAATTTGGCTCTTAAAAGACCCAAATTGTAGGAAGGAAAAAATACACCAGCCAGGACATAGTCATGTTTACATTCACATACAGTCATGCAGACTTGCACTAAAAACAACAAGCAATCTGTGTATTCTCATGCAATCTACAATAACCACATTCAAATGCTAGACGAGTATGTTATATCATCCCACCCATAAGCACTAGCTAGAAGAATCAATAATGCCAGCTCCTGCCATTGATATTATGATAAAACGGTGGTGTGATTATTATGGACTTCATCCACTCAGATGTTCTTAATTATTACACAGGTAAAATTGACAGATGTTGACAGTGTGATATTTTAATTGAGATTTTTAAAATTTTAGCAATTTTTTTTTATGTATTTAGATAGAAAAATATGTATTTGAGGAATGTTTAAGCTTAATAAGAACGAGATATTAATTTGAAGTTCATTTAATTAATTGTGAGACGAAAGATGAATAATGGATGTTAATTGGAAATTTGAAGATTTAAAAATTATGGGGCATCAGATTGAAAGTGGCAACCATATTCGATAAAGGGACAAACCTGAAATTTACAAGTAGTATTGTGCACTAGCATTACCTTATAATCTAAGCATTTTATTCAAAATTGTAATCCACATTGAATAATGTAAAACTGAAGCAAGGAAATATTTTACAAATAATATACCCAGTATAATTAATACGATTGAATTTGTTTCAGAACCTGGTTTCTACAATGAAGGAAATTTTGGTGTTCGCTTAGAAAATATTTTGGAAGTAGAAGAGTTCAAAGGGAAGAAAGGAACTGATGACGGTATTGGTTATCTTAAGTTTACGGATATTACACTTGTACCTTACGAACCAAAACTCATTGATGTTAATATGCTCAGTCAATACCAGGTAAATATATTGACAGATAAAGATCTAGTAAAGATTTACCATATACTATTGATGAACCAAATTGATACATACACAACATCACACCATGTCCCGATAGGGGTAGGCAGAACCAAATTGATAATAACCTATTTATGTTACAGAGACAATGGCTCAACGCATATAATATTCGTATACGAGAAATTATTGGCGCCGAATTGAAAAGAAAAGCGAACATGAAAGCCTTCCACTGGATGATGAATAAAACAGTTTTGGTTCCGGAATATGGGCTCATTGATCATGCCAATGGCATGCATGCATCTAATGTGCTGGTGGCATTGATGACGGCGTATTTCATATTTTTAAGATTTTACATTTAAAGTCGTTAAACACTAGGACCAAGAAGGAAATATTTGAAAAGAAATAAACTTAATATCGTTTAGGGCTTACTTCCATAAATCATTTTATTATTCTAAAAGAGTTTCATAAATGATATTACCTTGAATTGGAGTACCCAGGTAAAAAATATGCTTAACAATTCGAGTATATATACCTGCCATACTTGTTAATCTTTTGATATCAGCAGGTAGTAATACATTGAACTGTAACATTGTATGATAAATGTCTGGTTTGATTGAATGATTTTTTTTCATCTTAATGCTTCACTGCATTCAAATGTGCAACTCCATCATTTATTTTAAAATTAGATGGTAGAATCATGGTTGTCTCGTGTGCAATATGGATGTATAAAAAACATGTGTTAGAATGTTCTTCGACATCCTAAAGCTGCGTATCCACTAATTTTGCGCACCAGCTGCGCACCACACACCTGCAACAGCTCTAATGGAGAGGGTGACACACGTTCATGTATGCAAACATACTGCAAATTTCTTTGTGTTTTCACTAAAAACTGTCACTGTGTGGAACACCTACAATGGTGCATGTAACACAAACATATTCATTCAAGCGCTCCGGGAACACAAATATATCCATTCAAGAAACGCTGAGAGGGCAGCTTTAAATTTAAACTCAGTTTGATTGTGTATTTCGTTAGTAAAAAAAAGAATTTATATTTTTACTGTACCTGTTACATAAATAGAACTTGCCTATGAAGAGGGTGGCTCTTTTGATGGTTATATCATTTATGGTAGATAACAACACTAATGCACTGCCATTAGTATTGCATATAATCTTACATTTAAATTAATTTACGAAAGTGCTTTTATACAATCAATTTTTATGCCTATATTAAAAATAATCATTTGTCAACATAAGTTAAATGTATTAAGTGCAATTTTAAGCTACGCTGCCCTAGACAACATTCCATTGTGAAATATCTCTCTTTGTCAGGGTTAGAATTTATATTAAACAACCATTTCAACAACTGTTTTAATTTTAAATGAACACTATTAGCATATTGTGATCACGCAAAAACAGTTTAACTATATATTATGGTAGAAAATACTTCACTAGATAATGATGGTAATATTATTTGTTTAAAAATCAATAACGAGCACTACATTTCTCGAAATGAATTCAATATTCTTATTCATTATTCATTACCAAAATTATTAAAATCTTCGAGAATGATGGCTTCCAATCCACACTGTGTCTGAGAAAAATACGTAAGTTCTTTGTACACATACTAATTTTCTAGGCATGGTCCGAAAAAAAACTAAATGTTCATTACTAATTTGTTTGTTCGATCAAACACAGCAGCTGATGGATGTAAATATTTACTATAAACTAAAACTGTTCAGAATCGCAATCCTCATACGAGTAATGACTAATTAAATCGTTATAAAAATATGCAGCTATATCATGTAAGGAAATTAGATTTCAAAATATTATTTAATTTATTTTTATATTTATGTTTATCATAGTACTTACAATGTTTCCTTTGTACCTATACTTAATGTAGATATTAATAATATCTGTGATTATGTTGTGTTATAGAAATATTAATTTGTCCAAAGAAATTATTTTCTAAGCGTTTTTTAAATATGTATTTCATTAAACTAATAAGAAATAACAACAGTTTATGCATGCTTCTTCGTAAAATATTTTTATTTATTTATCTTTCGATATAAAGATCTACAGAAGCCTTTCATATTACATATTTAATATATTTCAACAAAATAATCAATGAAAAAGAATGGCTTGAAGATGAATAGTGCTAAATCCAAAGTGATGATTTTTGAAAGAAACAAACAAATGGACGACCGTCAGATCTTTGCGAACTACAAATGTCTGGAACAAGTAAACAATGTTACTTATCTTGGCAAGCAGATCAGTCAAAGATATTGATAGAAGAGTGGCTGCAGGTAATAATAAGTTAAATGCATTCTATAATCGGCAAAAGTGTCCTGAAAGGAATCACAGTTGACAATACAAAATAGTCTTGGCGAAATATGGATGTGGCAAGATGAGAGACCTGAATGATTGAATAAGAAATGAAGATATCAGAGAAGAATCCCACATAAAAGTAAAAATGAAAGCTGGATGTTTGAGATGGTTTGGGTTGTTGAGCAAGTGACGTTAGAAAGAATAATCTATCGTGCAAATACAAGTGGAAGAGCAGATGAGGAAGACCTAGAAGAACTTTACAAGAATAAGTTTCCTATATTCCATACGAAGGTAACGTTAAGTCTCAACAACCGTTGATCATGCATACACGTGTAAGAAGCAAAAAATATATGTGGCGCCCCATAATTCTCATAGCTTACTTTTATTAGGAAGTGGTGTGATGTTATGTATGCCGTAATTAATGCAGGTACTGTAGATATATTTATGTTTTATCGAAAATTTTAGATTATCTCAAGTGAAGGATAAAAAATTTTTTTTATTATAAATATTTATTTATTTTAAATATTTATTTATTTTCCCTTCTAATAATTAATACTGCAAAACATGTAAGCATGTATATTAGTGTTATTATCAAATGGTATTCATTATACTGAAACATCCTAATAAAAGATGCAAAATTTTGTTTCAGATTTATAGATTGGATGGTCATGTTTTAGTTTTTATCTTACCACATCTAGAATAGCTAATAAAGTATTTTAATTTGAGCTACTTTATGTTTATTTACTGATTCAGTTTTCTAATATTTTTAATAATAACCTCATGGCTAATAACATTTCCTGAGTCTCCAAGCAAAATCAGATTACTCATCATAACATACTCAGATTACTGTTGATACTAATAGGTACTCAAAACTTACCAGTGATAGAAAAAGTTTGCCAGGTAATTAAAGTATTGCCGCTATAAAAAAATAATTAGTTCACTTTTTGTCTCAAGTGTATACACAGTATGGGTCATCAAAATTGCACCACCTAGTTTTTTTTTTTTATTGTGGTAATTCTTCAAATTTTTGTTAATTACGCATGTTTATTGGATCAGACTGAATGGACCAATAAGATATTATAAATTTTAGGTCAAAATACTTAAATAAAATTCGTGTAAGTTTATCGAAAATGTCTATAAATGGACTAACACAAATATATAAATACGAAAAACTTTAATTACTTATTCTTTATTTAACCCTTTGACCACAGCGAGGACACAAAGTTAATATGCAAAAAAAAATCATCCAACATTTCATTCAAGAGAGTATTAGAATTACATATTAGTCTTTTTTACAGTTTCACTCTCCTTTTTATGATACGTTATCATTATATTTTTAAAATTATCAACACGCTTTACTTCGGTGCCATTCTACATGTCTACTTATTTGACGTGATGACTTTCTGATGGAAGAAACTGAAATAATTAACATTTTATCTCAGATGTTAGTTTTTTAAATAGACATTTTTTAAATCACATTATTAATAATTGATTAAATATTACCTGCAATGGCGTGACTGCACGGAAAACCCAATTTTATTTTAATGCATAAAATCGTAGCATTTCGCGATAGGAGTAGGTGGAGTTGTACATATATGTATACATACATAGAACTCTATCTGCTCCTATCGCAATATACCGTGATTTGTGCATTTAAAAATAAAATTGGGATTGCCTTCGGCTTGCCCTAATTTTGTATGGCAGGCGATTGCCTACTACCCATTAACAAACATTAAAACAGGAAGTTTTTTCCATGTTCTTAGAAATAAAGCCGCTAGTCCATAATTAATGGTATTTCTAAGGTGGTGCAATTTCAATGACTTCTGCTGTATATGCACATGAGATGACATGATCTTTATGCTTTATAATATGAAAATGGATGATGGTCACAATGACAAATTTCAAGCGTGTAATTCCTCTATATCTTCCTAATCATAAAATCTATTGAAAATAAACAATTCTTGCTAAAACTTCAATTGGTAAAAATAAAGATTAATGTAGATTATTTATTGTTACATTTTAATATAAGTGTATATGCTATTCATATTAATTTAGTTTATTAATCCGATCAGAGTCCAGTGTCTAAATGAATTATATAGGCAAATAAGTTTAAATTACTAATAATTATAATTCAGTTATGAAACTTTTAAATCTTATGTTTTATTCAAATAATGTATGTGTGAATTGAAAAATTCAAATTATTGTGAATGGTAAAATGAGACAGGCACAGATGCTGGAAAATGGAAATTAAAATAAATAAATTGTACTTGTTGTTATTTTACTTCCAATACCTACCATAATTACTCAAAATACTGTCACAACAAATAAATTAAATAAAAATAATATCATTTTGATCTAACCTAAAATAAAGTGAACTAGATAAACGGAGTAAATAGATCATTCAAAGTATCGGAAACACAACTTCTTGAGATAGATTGGTGTCGTATCATGCATATACTCATATATCAATCAGCATACTTTATATAAGACTATCCGGAAAACAGAACATAGTGCAAATCGCGTAGCAGAGATGTTACTACAGGAACTCCGTATCACTATCCAAAAGTAATCATCTGCGGAGTCTTTCCAAACATCAATTTTAGTTTTCGACATTCACTCAGATCTCCATAGTTTCTTCAATTGGGTATCTTTGATGACCAGATGCTTCGGAGAATTTAGTCATCAAAGATGCCCAACCTGTAGATGAATAGGCACACAGTACGGTTAAGGCATTCCAGAATCAAGCTGGTACCCACAGAAAGTCTTGTAGGCCTGCCAGTTTTCACTTGAATATCCACTATCAACTGATGTTGGACAATAGAATGTAGAGTAGCATTTTGAGATCTTAGTGAAAGCTTTCCATGACTAATCAATGGAATCGACTAATATTCGGTAAGACAAATCATCAATATAATAAAAGAATCCAAATAAAACACTTTTGTCACAATGTAACTTGCATATCTTGATTTTTATTCATGTAGAACTATTTTCCATAATTTTTTCGTAGTCTGTGAAATCAAAGAATTTACTCGAACTCATTTTACATCCAATATGTTGAAGAAGACAGTATACAACATTTTATATAAAAGCATTAAATTAGCACGATGTGATAAATACTAACTTCAAAAAATAAATAAATTATTTCAACAAATATAAAGTTGCTCATAAGATGATCATAAATATATTTAGTTTCCATGAAGGCAATATTTTGGTCGAAGGCATTTATAGCAGAAGGGCATTACATATAATAATACATGAATAACACACATAGTATAATACATCATAACATCAGATGAACAAATATATATCCATACATAACCATCGCAACAATCGATCAATGAGCTCATGCAAAAACCTATTATTAAAAGAGTTCAAATTAAATAAGACGAAAATGAAATTACAACAATTATTCATTTTTACTATCGATTCTAGATAAGAAGAGCAATAATGTAAAATATCTAGAGCTGCAACAAATGTAACTTAATATCCTCATATATTATCTGAAATTATTGCATTACTTGGATGTTATTGCTAAATCAATTAATTTATTCATCCAATGTGATGATAAGGGACACATGTATATATATATATGTAGATTCTA
>JAPMAF010000171.1:0-17578 GCA_026537445.1 Silvatares holzenthali | reverse complement strand
TATTTCTTTAATTTCAATAATTCTTTTTGCAAAATATTAAGAAATGTATTCTTCGTCGTTAGAGTAGTACAAAATTACGCTTATTTTATACCTATCTAATAAAAATAAAGTAGGAAAATTTTGTAAAATTTTTTTTTTGAGCTTTTAGTTACGTCGGAACGCCAAAGGGTAGTGAAAAAATTATGATTCTAAATGTACCTACCGTTATCTTCTATTATTTTTGTGAGGAATAACACCACCCAGGTACCTACTACACATTCCATCTATTGTTCTCAGAAGATTTTTACCTGCGCGTAGCTACAACCCTACAGAATCAATACAGATAATGTGCAAGTATATTGGAACCCGTATTTACACGTGAACCGTGTTCTACCAACAATCAATGCAGAACGTATTAATACATTAATACGTGACCCGCGCTCTACTAATAATTTATGAAAAACATATTAATACGTGATCCGCAAACAATGTGTTAAATAGTGAAGAAAAAACAATATACAGATACATATAAACACACTAATATATGATGTAATATTATATATTTTTTTTTCACTGTGAACCCGGGAAATGCAGCTAGTTTCTAATAAAGGATAATAATAGGTGTATGTCTGTATATCATCTACATTCATAAGAATTTAATGGTTTACAAAGTTTGGTTGAAAAGAAGACGAATTAACAGTTTACTAAAACAAAAACAGCTACTGAGTATTTTTTAAAGTTTTTTTAAATTATTAGTAAAATTCATAATAAAGTTGTATCATTTTCATTGAACTAAGGTAATTGCATAAAATATGTAGAAATATATTTTTACCTGAGGCCCTGCATTCTCATTAGCTGACACACCGCTGAGGAATTCACCAAATGTGTCATCCTCCGGGAAGAGCAAGTTGACATTAGATTCTTTATTTTCCACCGGCTGTGGAGTGGTTTTACTCGGAGGGGGTGGGAAATTAGCGAACAGATCAAAAGTATCAGATGACGCATCAGGTGCGGGCTGGTGGGTGACGGAGGAGTCTGCTTTTGGCAAATTCAAGAGCTCCGAAGGTTCTGATTCATCACTCTTGCTCTCGATAGTGGTGCTCTTGAGCTTATCGGAGAGGTGCTCGGGTGGAGGTGGTCTTCGAGGAGGCTGCGGAGACGGCGGAGCAGGTCGAGCTGGACGAGGACGACTCCGAACAACCGAAACTGGAAATAAATATAAAAAATCAGGACCATAATAATTACATACATACAAAACATTGCGCCATTTCCCGTTAGGGGTAGGCAGAGATAATGGAGTGTCATTTGCTTCTGTCCCGACAACAATACTCGTTTCTTTCACGTTCATGCATCTTGTATGCATGCACGACGGTTGTTGTAGCTCCTAACATTGCCTCCGTTAAGAAACAAAGAAACATGCTCCTGCCAAGTTTATCTAAGCCTTTCACATACTGCTATGCCATTAATATTCGCACTGTAGATCTGTTTTACTATTCTTTTATTTGCCATTCTCTCAACATCTCAAACATCCAATTTTTTTTCTGTTTAAGTACCAAGACTCCATTATGTATTTAGAGAATATTGTTGCCAATTATGGAGTGCATGGCACCGTTCACTTTATTACCTACCGTCACTCTTCTATCAATATCTTCGACCGATCTACCGTCCCCAGTGAATTTACTACCAAGATAAGTAAACTCTTGTACCTGTTCTAGACACTCCTAGACATAATAATTAAGCCTATTATCATACAATCCTTACTGCTGTCCCACCACATACCCGTATTGCATCTGGAAACGGATCGAGTTTCCTTGTCAATACGCACGTCAGTTGAAATACACAGTCATACAATCCTTAACAAACAAATGCCATTTAAATTATACAGATAACTAGTAAGTACCTTTTGCGCCGTTATGGCTGAAGCACGCGTATTTGCGTGGAGCAGCTACTCCCAATTTTCTTAATACTCTTATTGACAAATTAAATATCTAATCAAATAGAATGTTAGCATAAAATATCTGGATTTTAAAACTGTTTAAAGTGACACTTCTATATAAATTTTATGTCTTAGTATAATACATACATACATAACATCACGTCATTTCCCAATAGGGGTAGGCAGAAAGAATGGAGCGCCACTTCTCTATCCTGACACACGACACTTGCTTTCTCCACGTTCATACATCTCCTCATACAAGCACAATGGTTGTTTTGGCTCCTAACATTTTTATTTATTTATTTATTGGATGATTTATATAGTGCTGTTTCGTGATTACAAATCACCCCAAGAGCGCTTGACATTGCCTCCGTTAAGAAGTTGGGAAACATGTTCCTACCAAGATCTTTTAGGCCTTCCGCACACTGCTCTGCCACTAATATTCGCACTGTTTTAAATGATTAAATTTTAAATGTTGCAATAGTAAACAACTAAAATTGTAAACGTGCACCGCTGGTCAAAAATGTTTTACAACATCTGTGCCCCAGTGATTGTTCTCACAAGCAAAGGAACAATAGTGCAACATTTTAAATACTGTGCGTTCTCTGATGAAATTTTATTAGTCAAATGTTACTTTGAAACATGTGCAGTTTATTTTCATGCCCCAGTGTTTTTTTTTGTTTTCTACAAGAACGTATGTGTGTACAAAAAAAATCAAGTTTCCAAATTTCTCTGGATTATTTTTAACATATTCAGACATCAAAACAATCATCCATAAACGGTACAACCTAACTACCCTACAGCTGCAGTTGTCTTCAGTACTCATTGATGAAGCCTCCATATTTAATTACAATATCATATTTAAAATAAAATCATTATCAATAAAATATTTAGGGAAAAATTGTACAGTGCTCTTGAGGGGATTTTCTTACAAAAACAGTGCTCTATAAATTATACACATAATAAATAAATAAACTGAAGATAGTTCAAATTTTAAATATACATCAGAGGTAAGTACCTAAATTACATTAGAGGTAACTAAAAATATTTAACAGTAACAAAATTCCAGGAATTATAGTGCTACGACTAGTTTAAGCCCACGTGACATGTTAAGGATGCATTTTTTCTACCTGCTCAATCCATTTCCAAGAAACAAAATCATACAAAGCTTGAAACAGTTACCGACAACCAGTGACCAACTGCTCACTTATACTACACTAATTTTCCAGATGTCATCATCCCTTTAAGAGGAATAAGTTTATAACCACCTAATGATGCTAACCAATATAACATTCAGTCAAAGATCCAGAGGGAACCGAATTACCGGAGAAGGCAACTCTAAAAACATGCCCTTGTTTGCGGGCAACTTCGACATATTTAAAGATTCAGGCTGCAGACAGTGCTGCACATACAGGCAGGAGTGTACAGAAGAGATGGCAGCGGATGAACCAACAAGGGTCGACGGCGGCTCTCAAATCTTCCACGAAGACTACTGCCTTGGTGTCAGGTATCAACCAGCCGTTAAGCAAAAAGCTAAAATAAAATCTCTGGTATGTTCGTTAAATAAAATCCAGAACATACAGTTCTGGTGCTTGTGTACTACTAGATCCGACCCCCAGTAGATGGCAAAAAGGAAAATACCAAGAAGAAGAAGAGGAAAGTACCAAAATTATCAACTGTCTCGTCTCTTTCGAGCGGTGTGGAGAAGAGAACTTGAGAATTGCGAGTGGGGAAGCTATCATCTTGTGTCCAGGGCTCCGGCTCCAAGGGGACTCGGCCCTGGCCCCCCACTACCACTCCTACGCTTGCGCTCACACCATTAGGGTAGTGGTCATTACCCTCTGAACATTCGTCCAATTCAGATCTGAAAAATATTTCATTGTCCATGATAAAATAAATTTTAGAAACATTGTTATTTATCATTGCCTTTTCTACTTGATTAATTAAAAATAATCTATAGATTTTAAACAGTTTTCTCTGAATTCAATTTGTTCGGTGGTAACTTTCTGATAGGAGACTTCCATATTTATTGATTGTCAATTATTTAGAAACTAAATAAAACAATACTAAATAGCTTTGTTGCTATCACTTTATTTATTTTCGAGTATAACACGAGTATAATGAGTTTTCTCTGATCCAAAGTTTTCATCCTTTGCCAATCTAGTGAGTTTTTTTTCCATTTCTTAGATTTGTTTTTTAAAATACATTTTTCATACATAAAATATATGAAAAATGCATTATTAAATTGCCCCTTATTTGATAGAATTCAAATTCATGACCTTCAGCACTACAGTCAAGTGTTTTATTTATTATATCATGAGGCCAAAGAAGGCTGCATAAAAGTTCCAAAACTCTTGAAAGCTTTCTGGATTCTGTGCAAAGATGTACTTAATTGTTTAATAAAAATTGTGGTTTATTGATATTTTCATAAAAGATGCTCTCAGGAACACGCATTATTAATTCATCCAGTTAGCATTTGAAAGATTTACATAAAACACAGTTGTTTGTTTCCATACAAAAATGAAAACTAACATAATCTCTATATAATTTTCATATAAAGTAGTTTCACTTTGGAATGATTTTCTATTATCTAATTTTGAAGTCTGCTCTCAGGTTGAGATTTTGTATACAAATTAAACTATGCTTCTCTTATGTTTCACGGGAGATTATTAGGGTTCATTATCTACCTCATCAATGGGATAACAATATCAGAATGTGAAACAAAAATGTCATGGTGTACCTGTTGAATCTCAAGACCAATTGATCCTGTGGGACATATCCAGTGTGAAATTGAATTTGAAACATTTTAATACCCGTGGGTCGGCCAAGCTGATGCCTGGCATGATACACTACCACTAAAACGTCTCCTGTCACAGTTGTGTTTAGCTGCAGCAAACACTGAAAAATAATGCAAAATATTGTAGTCTAAAACTTTGCTACTTAGGCCCGATTTTCAAATCGGCCCTAAGCAGCAAGCGCATTCTATATTTCAATACGGCATACGATACCGAAAAATAGAATGCACTATTAGACAGTTAAAATTTATACCGTAACTGTAGATACTGAACACATAATTTGAGGGTGTGTTGCTCCTGAACTGGGGGATCGCGCTTAGGGATGTGTTGCTGCCTTTTTTTTTATACCTTGTGTATTTTTTTCTTTTCATAGATTCTTTAACGTTGTCCTGCCCTTAGGCACGTAAAGTTGATACCCCCCTTTGTCCTGTTCTCATCCATCCCTCTCTTTACTTGAATTGTTATTAGTAGTATTGTTTTATGTATTATTTTAAGATTTTAATAAAGCATGTGAGTAAGACTGGATGGAGAGAGAAAAATTTAATCAGAATCATTAAATAGTAAGTGAGAAATCGATATCAGGGACCATCAATCTCTGCAACGGTTTCGGGTATGCAGTGGGCCTCTCTCTCTCGTGATTTAGTAATTGGCCCTTAGTGAAGTAAAAGTTTGATCTTAGGTAGTACATTCTCCATTACATTATACAAAATTAATACTACTACACAGACTATTCAAATTTGTATGTAGTATATTAAGATATTATTTTATCTACCTTTCCTTCGGTGACATTGAACATATGTAGTTTATCATAGTCTTGAAGGGTTGAAAGGACGCATCGATCATTATTGTATACATCTACATATAGTCTGCACCCATCTCTGGAAATTAAATTGTGTAATATCAACTACAGCAGACAGCTAGGTGCATACAAAAATCATTCTTTCTACATTGCCACGTACCTCATTTTAGTGAAAAGTGGAACTGGTTGTATAGTAATGGACATCAAGGTAACAGGCTTGTAGTGTGGAAGCAGTGGTTCAGGTCTAAAATGATATTAAAAAAATAACAATAAATATATGTTACAGTAGGGGTAGGCAGAGAGAATAGAGCGTCATTTGTCTCACATTCATGCATCTAGTCACACATATACAATGATTGTTGAGGCCTCTAACAATGTCTGTGTTAAGAAGTTGGAAATAAGTTACTGTTGAATTTATCTAGGTCTTCCACACATCGATCTGCTGCTTACATTTGCTCTGTAGATCTGTTTTACTATTCTTTCATTGAACCACTCGCCATTTGCTCGTCATATTAAAACCATCTCATACATTTATATATCACCATCATCACTGTTTTCTTTCTTCTATTTTTTTCTGTTTTCTTCTTTTCTTGGTTTTCCTATACCAATACTCGGATAGTATGTTTCTCTTTATTATCTAAAATAGATGAAAACCGCTAGTGGATGGATCTTTTTGTAATAGTTGAGAAGATAATTGATCATGCAGAAATATTACCTGGACTTGAGGTAAAATTAAATATTGACCAGTTAATCAGTTTATGGCTTATTTTCAGGCAGCATGTATCATATAAAGAAGGGTTTTTACTAGGGGGTAGTATTTTAATGCAAAAAAAAAAATTGTGTGCACATGTGCATTTATGATCATTATTGTTATACTATTTTCATGATTATAATTCCATCCCTGCTGAGCCTAACTTAAATTTTGATTTAAATACTAATTAGTCACCATCGACATTGCTGTGTACGTTTGTAAGCTGGGTAAACAGGGTTTATTTGATACCGACCTTATGATATTGGTATAATAATAGAGGTATCGCAGCTGACTGGGCTGCATGTTTGGAGGGCACCGACGAACGGCGAACATTTGCAGAGCGTCTTCTGGGACAGTCACCAATCGGCAGTAAAGCATCACAGCGCACATCACCATTCCGCTCATTGACTTCCCATCCTACAATTAGAAATCACACTCAATAATTCCTCCCACCTTGAATTTCATCACCACAAGTGCGAACCAAAGTATATAAACAACCTCATCAGCATCATAAATCATATGTATATCTAAAATTTTTTTGAAAAATAAATTACTGCATTTTGTATTGTATGGATCTAAATCATATGTATATTTAAAATTTATTAGAAAAGTAGTTTTTCACTACAAAAAGATACGTAAGTGAAAATTTTTTGGGTAAGTTGTGTTGGATAAACATTTTGTTTGCCTACGTTTTGGACCACATTGTCAGCCCCTGCCTTTACAAACAGACAGACTCGTCGTGAAGATCAACGCAGCAATGTAGTCCGAAACGTTGGGAAACAAAATGTAACAACATGACATGACTACTTAAAAGACTGACTTGTTATCCCACAAATACTCGATCGTTAGAGCCCGGATACTAAAAAACATATTTGGTCTAACATCTCTTCAACTAACGGATGAGATGGGAGGAGCGGAAGAAATAAGGGGAGGCTCATATCTTGTAGTGAAAATGATGATGAACATTATACAAACCTGGCAAGTGATGACGCATACGTTCTTATCATCGCGTTCGAGGTGTCTGAATACATTTCGCAAAAGTGTATAAAGTGGCCGTAAGGGTGGTGCTCTGCACGGGGGAGGAGCAAACACATCTAGCACTCGCGCCGGTGGAGGAAACATCCCCACTGCCTGCTTGCCTGATGCATTCAGCACCAGACACCGGCCTGATGGATGTCTACTATCTAAGAAAGCCTGTAATTTCATTAAAATAAGTTCCAAATCACAAATATGTTAAATCACTATTTGAATTGAAATTGTTTGGTATTAATATTCGTCTTACTCGAACATCATCGATGTGATTCGTTTTATAGGCGCTTTCGATGCCCTCGGATGGAAAAGGCATCACAGCGATTCTGCTCGTTATATAGTTAATATCCAAATCACTACGCGCTATAGTTCTGAAATGGAGGGAAAATATCAGTATGCTTAGCTGAACAATGTGGTATACTGAATGATACATAACACAGTCAAAGTTTGTTATAATGAGCTCAGTCATAGCAAGTTCTTGGTTTTAGGGATGAAAATTAAGTGTGTATTTTGAAATAAATGAATTGCCTACATTCATAATGAATAATTTTTAAGATGTAAACTTATGAGGCATATTAATAATAGCATGTCATATATAAACAAACAATTAATACTTGAATTTGGTAAGTATCTGATAAGGGGATCTTATCAGTCCGTTTGTCTTCTGTTAGAAGATTCTGCCTCTCTCTGATACTAAACCGGATATGTAAACTTACTAAATAGTTTTTTCACAACTTGAATGTTGCATGGTGGTCAATATGCCAGATAAAAAATGTCTTAACGATTGATGAAAACGTGGTCATTTTTCCTCGAGCTAAAATGTGATGGCAAAAATGTTGATGTGTGAAACCTATAAAATGTTTGATGTCTGCAAAAATTTAATTCAAGAAATGTAATTAATAATTACAGTTGTCTGTAATAAATATTTTTATCTATACCCGTTTAAATGCATTTATTATAAAATTAATTTATGCATATATATTTACATATTATTTATTTATATTGAGTGTAGATTCAAACAGCAATTTTATTTTTCCAAAAATACTAAAAATATTGCCCATTGCTAGCCACTACTTTTCCCATTTTTTATGCATCAGAGTTCTACATCGAAAAACAAGTCTTTTGAATTGTTATAAGAATCTATTCATTTTTGAAGTATCATAAGATGTGAAAGGCTGTTCAGTCAGATCATGAGCTATCATTGAAACAAATAGTAATCAAAAAGAACACTGTTTGGTGAATAGCACATTCCATTGGAGTGTTTGCAAATAGTTTATGTTGAAAAATCATCATGATGATTTTGTTGGGTTTGAACAGTTCATAATACACTACACACCCAGCTGATCCCACCAAATCTGGAACATGATCTTAATACCAGGAACAGACTTTGCAAAGAGATACATACCCGAATAGGCCCCACAATTTTGTACTCTTTATTTTTATCGCTAGTTAAATACAATGCAAAAAAAAACATTTCCGATTCCCTATGTAATATCAACATTTTTTATTTTAAGCTTTTAATGATTACCAGCTATAACGAGCAAAATGTTTCAATCCCAAGCCACTTGTTATGATCAAGTTTTACTATCTTAGACATGACATATTGAAGCGGAAGATTAACAAACTTACTGTTGCACCGTCTGCATGACCTTGGAAGAAGTATCCTTGAGATTCTTGAGAAATGAGCCAGCTCCACCTCTGAGGGACGAGAAGAGTCCCCCTGCAGCGGCGGGGACAGCGGGCGCAGGCGTCGGCGCGTTGACAACAGTTCTCGGAGGAGGGTGAGGGTGGATAGGCTCAGGAGGTGGGGCTTGCACGGGAGGGGCGGGCCTGACAGGCTCAGTTGGCCGCGGCGGAGCACCACCTGCACACAATATATCTGACACAATTAGATAATAATCACAATGTAAAATATCTTATATTTCTTTACACACTTATTGAAAATTAAATAAATGCGTTTTAAGCTATTTTAATTGAAAGAATATAAGGAGATGTTGGCTTGATTGCATGAAGCAATGTTTCAACATTTTGCATATTCAGTACAATAAAGCGACAAGTTAAAATTTAGAAGTAAGGTCACTGATTCTAAAACTGAATATTTGCACTATGAATCTAAAACAAATTTGTAGTCATTTTAAATAAGTTACTCATTTTGAAAGCAATTAACTTGACAAAACATTTCACACAACATTTCATATTTCGTTTGTCCCTGAAACATTTGGGGAACCGAAATTCATAATGGCATAAGTCAAAAAACATTTTCTAGTCTGTACTTAATTCAATGTTCGTTTTCCTCTAGAGGCCAAACACTCAGTTTTATAGTGAAGTAAGTCATATTTCCAAAAAAATTATATGCATACAAGTTTTCAAACTGTTTGAAGCTAAATGCAAAAAGTGTGTTATTTAAACACTGATGAATTTGACTTAAGCCACTATAAATAGCAGTTCCCCATTGAATAAAATCTTATCGACCAATACAGGTATTCTCACTTATTATGGTCTTGTTGCATTGGATGTGAAATATATTGTTTTATATCATGTTCACTATAATCTGCATAATCAATGTCCTATATATTTTAGAAGAAAAATCAATAAACTGTTATAAGTAAAATATTACATATATATTTTTTATAACAGTACTATCATTGAGACAAATCTGATTGTTGAACAACCATAAAACTGTGATGAAAACAATTTATAAATATATATCCTAATAAAAATTGTGCAGTGTTAAAACAAATTACGAATGTAGTACACATCAGTTACAATTTGATTATCACAATTCTTCATTTAATAGAGTTTAATATTTCATTATTATTCTCTATATTCCTTATAGAAACTGATATTCTTTTCCAAATTAAGTGAATCTGATTCAATGAATTCCATCCCTTAAGTTTTACAGCAGAAACAATGATCCTGACCAAGAAATCCCAACACAGAATATTAGTGATACAAAAAGAAATAGAATGTGTGATAGCACTGAGAGAAAAAATAAATTAGTGGATTTGCAGCCAAAAATTGAAGATACAATTAAAAGGTTTGCTTAGTTGAAGTGGAAAATTATGGATCAAGAGACCTTAGGGATACCCACCAGTGATTGATGGATGAAATTAGAATATTTACAGGAGCTCAGTGGTTGAAAAAGATGTCGTAACGAAGAGTGGAGGAAACGAAGGGAAGCATATCTTGGGTTACATTTTCCAATCCTGCCACAATTACATTGTATCATTTTACAAGTATCTTATGGAATAGCGATAATGTACTAAAAAATATAGTAAGTAATTTTATTAACACTTGGTAATACTGTGCTTTGATTTTAAACATAACTTACCAACATTATCACGTATAAATCTTCTGTCAATGTTAAAATTGCCATTGACTGCAGCACCCACTTAATAATCTTGATGCACAATTGATTATTTCATATTATCCTCACTTATTCCTTATTAAGTATGTTTAATTCATGCATAACTACATTTAAATATACTTTGCTATACACACAGGTATTCTGGGCAGAAAAAGAAAAATAACCTTTTTCAAGAATTAACTTCAAAAATCATTTGGTGTCAAATAGCTCACTTTCCATGTACATTTAAGAACACGCGAGCCAACTCTACTTAAAGTGTAGTCATTTTAGTTTAACTTTGGTTTCAGTCATGTATATCAGCATAAATAATTAGAATTCTTGATATTCATAGAAAAATCTAAAAATAACTATTTAAGCGTCGAGAAGGTATGTTCCAAATTTTAGAGACATTTTAAAAAATAATGTGAATGACTTCAATCAAAAGATATTTATTTGAATATAGTTATTTACAATTAATAATTTACATAAAATACTTTTCACAATTCATATTGTCAACAGTTGCATTGATTTGTATAATATATTTATATGTATAATAATATATTAATTTGTGAAATATTTACTTATTCAATATTCTCATAAAACTTTGAATATTATTAACTTCTACAAATTAAATTAATCAATTTAAAAAAATAGCACATCTAATAAAGTTATGTATGAAATAAATACTGAATCGAACATATTTAAAAAAAGAAAAAATTAGAATATGAAGAAAACTGGTCCATTAGTAAATAGGTACTAGGAATTGAATATAACAGTATTAATTCAACAGCGGGAATGCACATTGTCGTTTAGCAAATCCTTATGTTATAATATCTATGAAAATATTATATAGTTATTTTATATATTATAGATTACATAATACACTTCTAAGAAAATAATAATGAAAAGGTATCATCAATAACATACTTCGTTTCAGTATTGCACAACAAAGTTACAAATAAAATACTAGAAAAATCTTCAGGAATGATCATTGGAATGAATGTATACTATATATTAATACATAGCTGTTAAATAAGTGATACAGCCACATACTGAATTAAAATGGTTGGTAATGATATGTAAATAAAATGATAATAATAATAATAGAATAACACTTTTAAGGAATGATATAGATAATAATATAATATGTATAATATAAAAATATTGCGAGACTAGTGAATATCAAAAGCACTCTGGCATTATTTATACATAATACAAGATAATATAACATTAGCATAATTATTTTAACAAGACACACTGGATATATCATAATAGTTATGTAGTTGCAGCATTGCAGCTTTATAGCAGATCCATAGTCATATTCACGACTGGCACACACTTACAGACGGTGACGATGGGATTGCTATTTGTATGAAAATACTACTGGACAGCCAAAAAAATTCATGACCCAACCTGCCAATAACAAAGAAAGTTGGTGAAGAGGATAGAAAGCAAACAAGCGGAATAAATAAATATAAGTCTTTCGGTGGGAGACGACTCATCTCTATCAGTCTCAAGAGAATTGTGGAGTATGAGATAGGGAGTATGGGTATGGGATGCGGGATGCAGGGTGCGAGACATACAACAACCTGAGGGATCTGATAAAAGCCAATATCCGACAATAGGTCTGATGCGGTCAGTGATTCGATAACACACCCGTAAATACGATAAACAAGTGCCATATAGAAAGGGAAGCGTAACAAACATTAAAATGGTCAGATAAATATTATACTACCTCGTGATCTGAACAACATTATTGCAGATTATATTCTTCGATAAACACAATGGCCAATTATTTCTCTAAGTGTACAACAATAAGATTTTACTGAAATTTGAGTGTAAAAAGTTAAAAAATACCTTGACCTTAATAAGCTCGGAAACAATTAAGTTAGTGTTTGGAAAGTGAGTTACATTAAGAATAATACATTTGATAAAATATTTCATTTGGTTGATTCCTTTAAATTGTAATAATCACAAAACTTTCGGGCGCTCTACGATATGGTAGTGTAATATTTACTTGACTTTTTATTACCTGGCGAGCTAGTGGCCACAGATTGTTCAACTTTTTTACGCTCAAATTTGAGTGGTTGTTTAAGGTTGACGTTAGTTGATTCAGCTATAGCCGCAAGTCTCTCTAACACGCCGCTTATATTCAGCCTTTGTTCAGGATTCACTACAAGGCAACCACCTGAAAAAATATTCAAGTGCTTGAGTGATCACTCATTCTATTACTCACTCACATATTCTCCACTGTTAAAAAAAAGGGGGATGAAAAATTACATTAATATTGCAATAATTTGTTTTACTTTAGAGTATATTATATTGTGCAATGGTGACAGTTTGTGCATCTAACTACATAAAAAGTATATTAATAAAATATTTTAGTAATAAGAATACATAAATGTACTTACGAATTATATCATGGAATACTTTATAATTCTGATCATTCGGATTAAGATTATAGTTTCCATTGAGAATAGCCAGTTTAGCAGAATCTTCAAATGGATGTTGCATATAACATAGCGTGTACAGAATACATCCCAGCGCCCATATATCCACAGAGTGGTCTATCTGATGATTACTCCAAGTGTCTAACATTTCAGGGGCACGGTACATGGGAGTAGTGAACATAGCCAGCTAAAAAATATTTAGATATCAAAGGTAAAGAGAAATTAAATTAATAATAACAAACAAATCATAATAAGGTACTATGATGACACAAGAAATCTTATTCAATTCATTAAAATAAAACACAGCATATTTGGATAAAAAAAAATGTAGCGTAAAAATAATTGGGAAATTATTTAATGCATAAAAAATATTATTAACAAATGGAAATAGCGCTCAAAAGATATAATTATGTAGTAATTCAATTTAGAACAGAGCTTTGAACCAGAAACTGAACCGAAAACTGGAAAAATAATGTTATTTTTATCAGAACGAAAACCAGAGATGAACTGAAAAAAAAATATTTACTACATTTCAGTTTATATAAAAAAAACATACATTTATTAATGTACGTTTTTTTTAATATAAACTGATCAGTTCGAATCAGTTTGTCATTGTTTCTTTATAGGCAGGGTCTTGTAGCATAGTCGCTTGTCTTATGAGAAAGAGAATTTGGTGTTATTATCGAATTTATATTATGTTACATTCGCCTTTCATCATCTTTAATGCTACAACCCGGTGTGGGTCTTAGCTGCTTTCAAGAAACAATGCCATTTACTTCTATCCTGATTTGGTACATTGTACTGTTAAATAAATAAATAAAATAAATCCTACAAAATTCTTTCCAATTTCTTTCCCCTAAAGGACAAACAGTTTTGAACTGCTCCAATGAGCCACCTCAGCTTAGTCCTACTAACGCTTCTTCATCTCATGGATATCACTCTCTTGGCTGGTTCCGTCGGGCCCCATACTATTAACCAAGGAGCTTAGCGCTATAGAAGCTACCCAGAGTACTATCTCTGACCGTGCCACAATGTCATCAATTCCAGTAATTTGTATTACTGTAAGTTCACATCACGTATTGCGTTCTCAAGTGTAATGTTAAAGAGTAGACATGCTAATGCATCATCCTGCCTCAGTCTGTTCCATCATATCAGACTATTCTGACATGATACTGTGCTACATACATTGCCAGCTTCACCATTTTAATCATTTTGTCCATGATGAGCAGTTCTTGCATGGCATTGTAGCCACTCTCAGCTGATGCTATCGTAAGCTGCTTTGAAATGGACAAAAAGATAGTGGGTGTAGATATTGTACTCTTTCATTCTTTTGTGCAATTTGTTGCACTGTGAGTATTTGAGACCAATGGATGATTTTCTGTTCAACATTGTTCCAGTATCCCTTCAGTGCATGTAAATAATTATCAGAATTCCAGACATACTTCATACATCATGTTCAGGAGGCTTATACTTCTTGGCTGCCAATTAGTCACCCCTTTTGTGGACATACAACACAACAGTTTTAATCTTTGGGTAAAATCTCAGATTTCCAAATATGGTTAATGCTGCACATTAAGAGATTCTCTATCACTCTTCTTCGCTCGGAATGTTGACAATATCAGAGGATTTATTATTTTTCAATTGTTGCATTGTTGTCTTTATTTCTGCCATTGTGAAGATTTGTTAAATGATCTCGGGGCTATCGGACTGGTAGACTCCATGGCCCTCCTGATTGCCAATGGTAGTAACTCTGACATCTTAAAGAAGTGCAAGTCAAAGACTTTTGGGTAGTCATGTCGTGTTGTGACATTTTGTTTGCCAACGTTTCGGACCACATTGCAGTGTCCTTCCTTCTGACTGCCTTCTTTACACAGACAGACTCGCCCTGAAGATGGACACTGCAATGTGGTCCTAAACGTTGGCAAACAAAATTTCTAATATACTTCTATTACTTTTTCTTCATCTCAACTACTGTATTTATAATATAAAAGTCGGCATGTTTTTGTAATTCTGTGATTTTGAAATTGTTCAGATATATTGGAGGTATTATTATTTTTTGTTACATAACTTATTTAATAAAAGTTCCTTAAACTTCATTTAAGTGCTTAATGGAAAAAATAAATAAAAAAAGTGAGTCCGAAAAAATTAGTTTGTCAAAAAAAATGTATTTTATTATTCAAAGAAAATGAAATTGGTGAATTGAGTCAGTTTTTGACCGAAACATGCCAGAACTAGTGCGGCCGATTAGTTACCTTTGCTAAAGATACCTCGACATCTTGATCAGCCAATTGTTTATCTTATATACAGTTATGATTAATAATTACTTTTTTATATTCATTATTATTAATTTTACATTATACTGAATATTTAATTTTTAATACATGTATTTATATTTTTTATTAGTGTATGTGTATGTATTTTTTTCTAATTTATGTTTATATTTCTTCCTTATTAATATGTGTTAATCTTTTTATTATTTAATATGTTTAAATTTATTTTTTAACCGAGGTATTTAAAATATGTTTACAGTTGCTTCTTAACTGAGGCAATGTAGGGAGCCACAACAACCGTTGGGCGTGAATGATGAGATGCATGAACGTGGAAGAAGCATGTATTATTTGTCAGAACATAGACAAGTGGCGCTTCATTATCTCTGTCTACCCCAGTAAAGAAATGGCTGAATGTAATGTATGCATGTATTTTTTTTCCAAATTCACCATTTATTATCCTATTATTATATTTTCGGTTTTATATTCAGTATTTTTTAATAAATAACGGTCGTTAAATGTTTTATTTAATGACCGTTAAATAAAACATTTAACTGGAGTGACATTACAATCTTAGTTTACGATAAATTAAAAAAAAAAACAGTAATTCAAATTATTTAAATAAATTCAACGCCGATACTTGGAGTGGGCAATACTAACCAGTTAAGTATAAAACTTTAAAGTAGACAGTTATTTATTTTAAGAAAAACAGAAAAAAAAGAAATTACGCACATCTTACAATATAAATACATTCAGTGAAATAAGCATACAATATTTAGATTTTATTATTTATTTATTGGATGATTTATATTGCGCTGTTTTGTGATTAAAATCACCCCAAGAGCGCATTACAAATTAAGTGCATTTCTATTAAACTATATATACCACTAAAACATCTTGTACAATTTACATTATCTTAAAAAATAACAATTAATTACAAAAAAATACTGCAGATTGACATGATGAATGTTTGTAAGAGTATATAACATAGTTAAATGTATATTGTTATATAGTTTTTTATATATTTGAAGAGAACTAAGGAAGAAACACTGCAGCTGTCACCTGACGTAATGTCGGCGCTCGCTTTGTCTACCCTCCTATGAATTCCTCTAGATATCATAAATGCCGAGGGAATATGTGCACCAGTCTACTTACAACACTATAAGTGATACAAATAATTATATGTAATAAATTTTGATACTTATTGATTGTCAATTATTTAGTAATTAAATAAAACAATACTAAGAAGCTTTGTTGCTATCACTTTATTTATTTTCGAGTATAACACGACGCGTTTCGGACCTTTACTGGGAAATAAAGTGATAGCAACAAAGCTGCTTAGTATTGTTTTATTTAGTTTCTAAATAATTGGCAATCAATATATATGGAAGTCTCCTATCACAAAGTTACCACCGAACAAATAATTTAATAAATTTTGGTCTATCCTTAAAAATCTCGCGTTCCTGCGATGTCCGCTTTGAAATATATACGTGGGAGTGAGTTAGGCGGAGAGTAAGCGGCAGCGGTCTGGCAGCAATACAAGGATATAAATTAAATGATAAATTTAATACCGTCAATTGACCACAAACGCTCTCCTTTTGAGCGTTATACAGTTTTTAAAAAGCAATCTCAGCACTGGATCACATTGATAAAATAAATGGTTTCCGCAGTAGAAATAATGTTCCCTCTTGTTGAACCGGTCCCAGCGATAAAGTGCCCTTTGAGACCAATTACTCTCAAATGAAAAGTTTAGCTAACCAACCACGATAAAAGTGCTAGGTTGCTAGGTTGCTAGGTGAACCTAATGCCATGTCGTAATTAAGCGTTCATTATTTTTTTTTCACGTAGTTAACCCGGCATTAAGATAATATTATACAAACCGCTCTGCTTAATAATTCTGATACAATGCGCCTCGTTAGCTATGGAAATACTATAACATCTCTCTCTTTTCTCTCTTCTTACGAGATTGATTGTCGAATGCCTACTGCACGGAACATCCTTCTCCATTTTTCTGAGCGCCACTTTGCGTAAAGTTCCTATCAGCTCTATCCACGCTCTCAGTTACTATCAGCGTCTTTATACTGCTTTCCAGCTTCCTGCTTCCACATGTCTAAAATATGACAGCAATATTTTTCTACAAGTTGTTAACAGCCTTTATCTGATATTCAGTTCCACCAAAATTGACACGTTCGTCCTCCTAGCAGTCCATGATATTTATTTATATAT
>JAPMAF010000170.1:0-17593 GCA_026537445.1 Silvatares holzenthali | reverse complement strand
CGGCCACCAGCCACCGGCCACCAACCACCAACCACCAACCACCAACCACCGGCCACCGGCCACCGGCCATCAGCTCACTGAGCTTGAGGGTCGCACTGCAGCAGGCGCACGATGGACGGATCGCTCTTAGCACCTTCGATGAACTCCTCCAGCGAGAGCTTACCATCTTTGTTGCGATCCATCTGCCGGAATATCTTATCCGTGCGCTTCTCGG
The DNA here is from genome assembly GCA_026537445.1 of Silvatares holzenthali. NCBI lineage: Eukaryota > Metazoa > Arthropoda > Insecta > Trichoptera > Pisuliidae > Silvatares > Silvatares holzenthali. The sequence continues at coordinate 17,379 of JAPMAF010000170.1, read as the reverse complement.
GAGTTGATTCGTCTTCTGGCATTTTCATCACAGATCCCACCATTTTATAAATTGCCTACAAATTAAAAATGCATTAAAGGGAATCCTCCACAACCGTGAGTCTCTACGACAATGCATAAATAATGATATAACACTTACAGTTACAATCTCCAGCATCTCCTGCCGGGATATGTAGCCATTGCCATCCAAATCGTACATGGAGAAAGCCCATTTCAATTTCTGTTCCAGCTTCCCCCGAGATGTAACGCTCAGAGCGCAAAGGAATTCTCGGAAATCGATGGTTCCATCACCATTCGCGTCAAATGTTCTAAAAACATGCTCAGCAAACTAGAAAATAAAAATGTGTTACAATGAACTATAAAACATACCAAACATGGAACATACCACAATTAAATGAATTATTTTCATACCTTACTAGCATCCCCGTAAGGAAAGAAGTTACCATAGATTTTTTTAAATTCTTCAACAGACAGATGTCCACTAGGGCAATCTTTCAGGAATCCTTTATACCATTCCTGAATTTCTGCATCTGCAAATTTCATTCAAATAAAATATAGACACTTATTTCAATTTAATACACAATCATAAAACTAAACGTTTTGTTCTGCAAAGTTCTTTTAATCCCAACTCAATACTGAACTTTTGGGAAAGAAGCTATTTATCTGAAACACTGAGCACTGTAGGGGCATTTATCCCAGCTTAAAAAACCTCATATCTAAGGAGTTTGTAGTAATGTGGACGAGGTACGTTTTAAACTTCACTTTCAATTATTTACAGAAATTTAGAAATCGTATTGAAACGGTTAATGGAAAATTTGTTTCGGTTAAAGTCTTATGACACATGACAATAATAACGTTACCCAAAAAAATTAATTAATTTAGATAATCTAGATGTTGTATATACACAGTGTATAGTAGTATAGAGTTTTAAGCTCTGTGTTATAGTTATTTACCTGAAAATTCTGTATTTTGTTTAAGGTCCTCCAAAACCTCCGGTTTGAGCTTACTGTTCTGTTTTCCCATTTTTAGTTTCGGATCTCGAAATCAATTGATGCTTTATTAATATCAGCGCAAATGTTTGTGGTTCAAGCCGCAACAACTTCTTGCCTGGAATAATTAGATTAACATAAGAAGCAGCTGCCGTAGCCGCTAAACATGCAGCATTAGAATCCCTGTTAACTCACCTCACCTCACGGCTTTAAAAATATTTAATGGAATTTCAATATAAGAGTACAATGTAAATTGTTCTTAAAGAACTTTATTTATGTATGAAACACCTAAATGTGATGGAAATATCTTAATTTGCCGGCTGCTTGATAAAACATACTTAACAATAAACCAATCCTTGGTTCTGCTATGACATAATACAACGATAATCTCGGTTAACAATACGGGAAAAGCTTAACTTAACAATACAGGAAAAGCTTAACTAAACAATACCAAATTAGCCCTCAGAACACAACACTTAACTGAGCTTAAAATGTCCATACAAGAAATAATTCAAATTTGAATGATTATTTCATAGTGTATGATTATTTTCAAGCAGTCATATACACACAGAAATCATAATATTTTGTATACCATTGTGTTCATATGGCCTAGCGCATACATACAATCATTCATGGAACAATTCGTGTGTCAAGAGCAAGTGGAAATAAATATGTGCATACTACCAACTATAATCCATAGCCGATCGACAAAAAATTAAAAAGCAGTATTAATTGACTTTAATTTATCAGTTGAACAACTGCTCAATGTGTATGACCGTACATGGGCATGAGCATACCACTGACTAAACAATTGATCTGTGTATCCACAACTGTCACAGAAGAGATGTCTGAATTACTATAATAGGAAATAAGTGGGTATGTTCATTGAAAATGTATAAAAAAAGACCTAGCCTTTTCCTAAAAAGTTTCTTATTTATCATTTCAAGTAGATAATACTTGCAAGACATACTCTCAGCTACGAACGTCTGCTGTCACCGAAACTGAGAAAACCAACAACAGAGTCTTTCATATCTGTACCTACATTGACTATAAATAAGTTATTTGCGTGGAAAGCATGACGTGCACATAACTCAACTAAACTGTTCGGTAGATGTAACAGTCATATGTATGCGCTAAGTCTTAATGTTCAAATTAACAATCGATTCTCCAGAATAAGTCAGATAAAACAAAATTGCGAACACAGACAATGAATAGAATATAACTTAGTAATACACACAATAATATAATGATGTACAATGTTTCAACAAAACTTGTAAAAATACAATTTCATTTGTTCATTGTGGGACGATTCCAGTTAGGTTTAGGTAGATGTAGATACAATTCAATATTCTTTTTGTCTAAGAATGACTTTGATAACTATCACAATAATACATGCTATATCGTTGAATACGAAGGCTCGTGATTGGATATATGTGTTTAATTGAAGGCTAAATGGTATTTTGTGATATGATCAAATGAAGATACACATACAGCCCGAATACACACAGGTTGTGTAGATAATGATATGGTCCAAAGATCGTCAAACTAACCCACAGGGCAAATTCAGTTGCCAAAACTACAAAATAAAACCTTTTCGCAGACATTAGAGATTAGATCATTACATAGTACAGCAATTGCATTGATCACCAGATGAATCCAATTAATTCAATCACCAGTACCGGATTTTTTTTACGATTTGGCCCTTTCCCAGAAAAAGTTTGCCGAACTTTGGTATAGCCCATTGAATATTATTAATACAATTGTAATTTGATAAAATAATTGGCAGCTTTATCTACTAGCATACATAATATTAATATGTGCACAAAGTAGAAAAATATAATGAGAAACTTGACAATAATGTATGTTAATTTTAACTTTATCACAAACACACAGGTTTGGTAGATTTAGTCATTATTAAATTAAACTTTGACAGTACATCCTTGAAACTAGTCCCAACGGTGATTCATGGCATGATGATGGAATTGAAACAAAACTGCAATACTTTCTGATAATCACAAATGACGTGTATGTGCATCATAAGTGCTTGCATTGTCCTCGCACTTGCGCTACCCTCGCTCTACATCATTAATTTGTTGCATTTAAAAATGTAACAAAATATATTGAACACTTATTAAGCAGAGAAATCTATCTCTGGAATTTCCACTTCTGATGTAAATACTTTATAACAAAATATGAATCTATCAGCAGTAGCCAGCCAATAAGCAGAAATATGAGTGTATATCAATATTAATAATTAAAAAAAAACTCATTGGGTGTGAAAGTTTGGCAGATGTTACTAATTTCACTTCTTTCCCAATGCTGATATGCTGCTAGATGAAATATTACACTACAGTAAAAGGATCTAGGATAACCGTATCTTCTGTGATATATTCTTCAGTCCTTCTGATCGTTAACTTTCAAGAAGCAAGGTTCCTCCACATGTGACAGTGCATGATCCCTTCATCCATCCATTCAGTTCAAAATGATAAGAATGGATAGCACACCAATACTGCTATTGTTTAAAAACAGAAAATGACAGATAGGAAACCATTAACTCTCTCTGTACTCCTTCGCCTGCATCTGAACAGGAAAATGGCATTTAAATAAAATTATACGTGAATGAATGGAGGGTGACATAGCAGTATTAGGCCTGAAAGTACTGATCAGATCTCATAGAGGATGCCCAGATCAGCTAGTGAGCTGGATAAGTGTGGCTGGATGGCTACTACTACTGTTGACACATTCTTATCAATTTTATATTTTATGGAATGTCTCTCAAAATGCCTTCATCGTAAAATATCCAAAATATATCTGATATGAAGTACCTAACCAAGCTCCTCATTGATAGTAAATATATTTCCCGATTCTTCATTGATATGGTACAGGAGAGATGATCTCTACTAAAGTTTTGTGAAGACCTACGAATGTAAAATTAACTCTAAATGGCAGAGCTTAGAATGCGTAATGATGTATCTGACCCACATGTGTCAAAAGTCACCAAGTCTTACATTTGTGACGTACTTAGTAAAAATAGATTTCACACATATTTAAAATAATCCAATAAAATCAACAGAGGGAATATTACAAATCTCAGCTTCATCTATTGAGAGCAATCAAACGATCGCGCTCAGCGACAGCGCTCTGGGTAATTAGTACCATAGAATTATGCCAATTGAGTATTGACAAACACATGCTGATGTTACACATTAATTAATAGTGAACTATCCAATTACATAGAACAATTATCATAAGCTGGAATTACATTATATCATGTAGTATTTACAAGATCCGTTGGCTAAAATGTGAAATGTACAATTGTAAACACAAAAATTATATGTTTTGTAACAGTTTATATAAAATACATAGCTGGACTGGAAGCGGAACATAGATACAATGTGCCGCAGTGGACATTACTTAAGTACTGGCATCAAGAAAGCCCATCGCATGACATTCAATGCAATTATGAGACCGTTCCAAAAGAAGACTTTAATATCCTGCAATCAATAAGGGTAGCGTAACACCCATGCTAATACAAATGCGCATTACGAAATAATGATTGGAGAAACAATGACTTCTTCTCTGGAAGAGTGTTGTATGGATACAATAAAACGAAATAGAATTTTGAAAATGACAAAATAGGATGTGATGACCATGAAGATCACCAACAAGCTCTCCTCTGCTGAATCTATTGGAAGAATATTCCCAAATCACTAATAGTGCTCCGATGTCTGTGTTTCGGCTTGTCACTACAAAATTGCCACAAGGCCGATGGAACAAGATGAAGAGAGAAAAATTTGCAATTGAAGCTAGTATGAACAGTCAGAAATTGCGACGTTCTGGAGCTTCAAGTGTAGTACAGACCTCGAATCACGTAAGAAGATGGTTCTTCCAGTGGATGAAGATGACCAACGTGATAGTCAAGAACAGAATAATCCGTCTATGCTGGATTTATTGACAGATTCAGTTTAAGAATTCCACAGACGGTTGTATACTATAGACGGATGGCATCAATATTTAAATATCTACAGACTAAGTTATTTCACTTGTCCCAAGAATCCTGAATCTGATACTAGCGCCAAGTATCATTTTTGTTAACCGTTAAGAGTGCCCGTGATATACATCCTCGCCTTAGCGATTCTTTGACAACCACATCATAATGACCTGTGAATACACTCGAGAAACATTTCTATACTTGATGGCGCTAGCCGAACTAATTTATAATGATTACAATAAATCACCAACAATGGTATATCACTCCTTTCAATACTTATTACGTCCAGAAAAATAATAATGCTACAATGTAAAAAACAATAAGTGTAGTCGGATATATTAATATAAAGTGCTCAATGGAACTATTTGGGAAGTAAATTATTATGAATTGTAATTGCACATCATCTTGCACTATTTCCAAAGGGGTTGGAATAATTGGGTGACGTAAGGGTTAACTATATAACAGAAACACAATTGGTAATTTCATCAAAATCCATCTTAGAGAGAAACTAATGGCAATATATCTATTAAATAATGGCGATCTATCCTACACAGTAGTATGTGTAGTATGCATATAAATACATATTAAACTTTAGATGAAAATGGTGTTAGAAAGATCTGATCAAGGCGTTTTACAATAATTCTGATATTGGTGTTTGTTGTTCATTTTGTGTACGAAAAATGCCCTAAGATATATTGTAGACATTGTGTAAATGTATATAATCGAAATGTATTAGATTACAGATAGTTGATAATTTAAGGCCAGTCTTTAAACCCACCCCGTAAGGATATGTATATTTTAGGATTCTCATTATAATGTGCGCTAACTTGATAACCACTATATACTTGTCATTTATAATAAATAAACTATCAAATAATTTTATTCAAAAATATGAGGACTACAAACGCGCAAGTCTTGTGAGTTACTATGTCACCCTGCGACACTGCTGTGGTGCTACCGTGATGTGACAATCAGCCCGATATCGGTAAGAATTGTGTGTACTTAGGTACTGGATGAAAATACCGCACCGTAGACAGGGATTGTGAAGTGTCCGCAATATGGTTATTAAACCCCCGATAATTAAGGGAGAACATCATGGAAATCGGTTATCTCTATTAATGTTATTATGATTTTAGATTTTCCTAGCATTCTCGAAAAATTGGGCTGTTGATTATTAACACATTGCATGCGGAAAACATACTTTTATGATTTTTGCCATCTGTTCCTTGAGGGTAGACTTGCACTGGAGAGCAGGCGCCATATAAATACCGGTTATTTTAAGTGTGTGCATTGTTTGTATTGCTTCTATATAGATAGCACTATGTAGATGTAAACATTTCTGGAACTACATATCCAGTCCAGTCTTAGGATATGGCGATCCGATCCAAAACAGCAAATAAAGTTATAACAAAACCGTGTAACTGTAAATATACAAATATAGATACAATTGTTAATTTACTTCGTACCTAAGCAAAACCATTTTTTTATTAAAAATTGCTCCCTTCTAAGTCGACACTCTATATCCAATGACTAAGTTTTTTAATTGCTTTACAAAAATATGATTTTTTAAGTCTCTGAAAACAAACTTTAGTTTCTAGTCATCTTTTGAGATTCAGGAATAAATAGAAGTCGCATGGGGACTGGAGAATGTGATAAATAAAGAAACACACTTCATAACCCAATCTGACCAATTTTGCTAATTATAATTGCATCTTCATAAGATGCTACATTGTCATAGCAAAAAAAAATTTTTTTCTCCCCTTTTTAAGTGCTTCTGTTTGTTCTTGATTTTGCCATCCACTTGGTTTAATAATGGGCATAATATTCACCAGATATGTTTCTACCATTTTCCAGATATTTAATAATATATGTGACATATCTGCAAGTTTATTCTTTTTTATTTCCATCAAAATAATGAAGAACGAAACATTGAGGACATTTATTCAACGTCTTCTAATCTTATAAATCTGCATAGAAATATACCTGCATGCAATGTGTTAATTTAGCTACCAGATAATGTTCAGCTATAGCAGATGTGTCCAAATATCTTAGATTGACCGCCCTTTGATGCGTTTTAAGATATTGTTCATCCTATATTTCAGCTACGTACGCTTTTCATTGTCATTCTAAGCTATATTTACATACCAACTGATTCATGAAGGTCTCTACCTTTAGCTGACACATCAAGTGTTGCAACACAGCACAACTCATAAGTCTCAAACTTGCGAATCCTTTGGTCGTAAAAGGCTACGACAATACTGTACTATAAATACGGCTTCCATAATAGAAATATATTAATTTGCAATAAGCATCTAAGACACTGAGATCTGTGAGAATATTATGTAGTAAAATGTTAATACGTATATAAACGACACAGAGATAGTTAATCCATATTACATGCATAGTTTTAGATTATGTTACTTACGACAATTTAAATTAAATAAAAAATAATAAATATTTATCTCTATAACTCGTTAACTATTTGATTTTGGGAAATTGACAAGATCTACTTATAACGTATAATATAAATGTAAATATATATATACCTAACGAATTAAAATAATAACGCACATACCGTGTATCGCGGCAACGATACCGTAACATCTAGGCATCTTCTATTATAGCTCATTCATCTCCTGTAAGTCCCGAGTGCTACACATCGTAAGCCCAAGAGGTAGCAATAATAAGATGGGGATGGACCAGTATGTGCCTTGTATGTTAGACTTCTACACTTCCCGCAAGTGCACAAATCGCTGTCACTCTCTCTCTCTCAGCATTCAGTCACACTTTGCACCAGGTTACTCCTGTTCTCGTCATATTTAGAATTGCATCGTTTGTATGGAAGTTGTAATCTTGATGCTACCTCTCACTTTATACTGCAACAGTACTAACTGCCAACTGCACTTCCTTCCAATCACACATATTCTTATATATGATTCCCACCGTATGCGGGTGTGTGTGTGTGTATGTATTTAAACATGTGTGAGTGTGTGTGTGTGTGACCTACACACAAAGTCAGATTACAAAGATTTTGGGAAGAAGTGAAATATAACGAATTACATATTAATTCTTCTAATCTGTTATTATTTCAGAGATGAACTGATTACGATACTTAGATGATATGTTATATTTTTCAATACCATATATGATTGTTTATATTCGAGACCGGATCAATTTGGATTATTTATAAAATACGTTAAAACGCGTAATACATGACCGGGATGCCGTACAATACATAATTAAAATATGAGAATGTAATAAAATAAATTGAATCTTATATTTAGGTGAATATTATTGATATAATGAAGCTTATATGTAATCATTTAAAGGTTGTCCATAAAATCTCTACCCCCTTAGGGAGGTAGAGATTTTTGGGATACCCTGTACACGACGTAGTTGACAAAGGCCCAAAATGACCAGAGAAGCCAGAGACTCCGTGCCGCACCTGGGCCAGCTCTCCAGCATTTGCACTTGGATATCGCCGCGTTAGGGACATTCAACACATTGTCTGCAGGGGAACAGAGATCATTCTTTACCATGCCACATGCCTAGAAATATTCCCTGCGAAAGGCAGACATTTTACAACATCGCCTTCATCCAACAACGATGTTAAATCAGCAATTTATAAAGAATATTTTTAATAGTTGTACTTTATGAATTCAGATAGGACAATAAACATGTGAATACTAGATATTGTTCACTGATTCAACATTTAAAGAAAATGTGTCAGACAATTAGAATGCTTCAATTTTCTTCTAAATGGTGGGTTACGAATTTTCGGAAATAGAAGTAAAATTGTGAAACTAAGGCTTCATCAGAGGTTAAGGCTTGCAGAGTATTTTTCAATGAATGTAACAGCATACATATCAAATGAAAACTTTACATTTTCATGAATGGAAACATATACATGTTGAAAAATCTGCTGAATTTGGACTGTTGCTGTTACGCATTCTTATAGGTCTTCCAATCCCAGAGTTTAGAAAACCCCTTAAAAATGTATATATGCTCAATAAATGTCCGTAAGAAAATGTACTTACTTACATTTCTATAAAAACCTGAATTGAATTAATTAAATTAGTACATATATATTGAACAAGGTTATGTGTAAAACGCTCTAACTCATACCCAAAAGATTACATGGCACTGTAAAAAATGTATGAATTTAACATTTGTTCCCCACCAACGTACATACCTAAGTACTGCACCATAGCCTCTGCATACAATGTATCTTCAGAATAAGATGTCTCTACTTCGATGGCGAGATCATTCATCCAGGCCTGCCCTATGCTATACTAAATAAGTATAGATTACAACTTTTCATGTAGTGCACTACTTAGTAGACAAAATAGTTTTATAAAACACATATGATGATACACATAATTGTACATACATCAAATAATGAATAATTGTTTAAAAATGTGTAAAGTGTCTATAATGTACGATACATATACGTATTAGTGCATGCAAGAAGTAAATGACACCTAACCTATCCTAACTAATGTAAAGTAAAGCAGAGTTGAATGATGTAATGTACTGAACAATACAATACAATACAATGAAAAGGCAGTCAGCAACAAGGAAGAGAGCGAGCACCGAGAACATGCGAGTTAGTTCACATTGTACGGCAGGTTTATCAGTGCCCATCTCGCGCTTCAGCGATAGAATAATCTGGCGCTCCTAATCTCTGACTAATACATATTCATACTTGGATTGCTGCACAGTTTAACTAACAGATTAAAGTCAGCGAGGCCCCGAGAACTTTAAAAATATAAATAGCTAATAGCTAAGAATACCATTTACAAGTTGTGAATTGAAAAGATGGTGGCTCAAGGTGGAAGTGGATAAATCCCCACAGCAAAAGTACAAGAAGTGATCAGATAAAGGACACCACAGAAATACAGTGTTGAAGCTCCTCAGGCGATGCACTACAGAGAGATGAAGATAGAGAGCCTCCGTAATCAACCAGGAGGCAATTAATTAGGTGTAATAATATCCCCATGCTCCCTCAATCATTGTTATTTATTCACAGGTGCTGTCAAAATGAATCTCTTGAGAGTTACACTGGAACACTATTACACTGGAAGGTGTTCTGAGAGTGCCTTGTAGATATGTCGGGAGAATCGTTTCCCTAATCATTGCTTCTGTAGAAGGAAGAATGGGTCTAAATTCCAGAGCTTCAAGTGTGTGTATTAATTAGGTGTAATAATATCCCCATGCTCCCTCAATCATTGTTATTTATTCACAGGTGCTGTCAAAATGAATCTCTTGAGAGTTACACTGGAACACTATTACACTGGAAGGTGTTCTGAGAGTGCCTTGTAGATATGTCGGGAGAATCGTTTCCCTAATCATTGCTTCTGTAGAAGGAAGAATGGGTCTAAATTCCAGAGCTTCAAGTGTGTGATCGTATCAGGAAGTCACTAAATTGTTATTGCATTCGCTTTGAATTAAACTGAGAAACCATTTTTTCCCTAGGATATCAATGCATCAAAATAAAATATGATAAGCCTTCAAGAAGTACCATAGGTGAAAGATTTTAATACTTTAATTATTGTTCAGTGACTTTTTTATTAATATTTTAATAAAAATGTGAACAATCAGTTTTTAGTCTTACATTTGCTATGTTGTTCTCAGTGCCCTGTCGCGTCCTTTTGTCTTTGGCGAAATTCACATAAATACACATACAAGAACGTAGGCCAAATTTGAGATGATGAAATTGATCATTCATTACAGACTGCATGTTGCAATATATGTACATATAAGTATGTACAGGAATATAGTATAATATAGTACCTAGTATAGTTTAAATAATTGTGTTGGATACTAGCCCACCTTAAGTGTTATTGACCGTACATATTTAGTGTCTGTATGCAATTGAATTGCGCTTAGTCCCTTTAAATCTACACAAGTGAATCATAAAAATAATAACACTAAACCTATCTTAGTATACTCGTTCGTGTCATTTGAATAAGCCTTTATGCATTATTCGAACCAATTTATTCGCATTCACACATCAGATGGATCGATTATCGTTCTTACTATTTCACTACTACAGACAGTATCTGCACACAAATACAAGGTAAGGTGTGTCTAGGCCAGACCTTAGAGAATTGGAGGTCCGATATGTACCCAAAGGATATATCTCACTATTATAAATAAGCAGAGCATACATGTGTAAATGTGGTATACAATCACATTGACTAAACTATATTTTTAAACGATACCGTTGTATCTACAATATACACTGAACAGATATCTGATAAAACTCAATACGAATCCGAAAATTTGGCAGGAGCCACATAGTCTTTGAGTGATGTCTTCCTCTAAGCAAAAATCAATACAAATCGGCAACAAGCATATTATTATATCGATTAGAAAAAAATTTCGCATCCATTCAAATCTTTTCTAAGTTCTATCTGATTGTCTTTATCATTTAATAGTGTGCCTGTGGAGTATAGGTAGTGTAGTGCCGGTCTTATATTTTATAATACATATGTCCACACATTAAATGTAAATATGTAACATGTGCTGATTCATTATATCGAAGCCAGTCTAAATTTCATGGTGATGGAGCTCTACTGAAAGTCGTGTGAAGTAGAGATCGCAAGCGCTGAAATCGGTTCGTTTGCAAAGTGTCAAAAATCAGTCAGCATCGGTGAATAATAATAGCAATAGTCCTTCACTAACTGGACAATTAAATTATAATTAGTTTGATCTAATAAATAAAGGGGATGCCAAAAGGTATTTTAAACAGCTTTCAATGTTGGACCATTTGATGGTTGGTTGCATCATATTTTCCGATGCTCCAATGACAGTCTCCAAAGTTTATATTTAGACATTTTTTGACACAAGTCACTTAGACAGATATCATAGGATGATGTGACACTATCTTAATCTGATATGCCTAATTTCTTTGATTCAACAGTTACCTTGAGACAAAGACCATAATTAAATGTTTAAACTCTATAGAATACTGACTATTATTATTGGAAACAAATTTTGCGTGATATTACAATAAGATCTTTTTAAGGGAATGGAAATTAAGGCATAGAATATACCAAACTATTATTTTTCAAAGCACATATTTTATATAATTTGACTGTGTCATACGAAATTGTTGACAATGTTGGATTCATATAAATAAAAAAAATCATTCAATGCAGTGCTGCGATTTCCACTTCACCCACAGTAATAGCTACTCTGGCTGATAGCTGTCTGTTGCCCCACTAGTATAGGTACGGTACGTACAAGAACAACTGTTCGTAGCACCCTAATTAAGACATACCTACATGTGATCTTAATTGTCATAATGTTACCGTTCTGTGTTTCTTCATACATATCCGTATTACTCACAAAATGTTATGGGATATTCTGAAATACACATACAGTACAGTACAATACAGTACAATACAAGATGCTACATTTACATCTGGGGGCTGACACAATGTCATTTTCTAATGTCCAGAATGTATGGGAATGATATAAGCTACCTAATAATAATGACATAGCACATGCCACTCTCACGCATTTTGGACTTTCTCATTGGCATTATCGCTAACAGAAAATTACATTGTCTAAGCTCTCAGGAATCGATCTACCCACTGAAATTTCGTACAATTATATTAGTTGATAAGAACATACACAAACGATATTAGAAGCTTCAAAAGTTGACGACAAAATGAAATACCAATTTGGCAGTAAGTGTTATTCATATCCATACATAAATATTATATTAATTACTATGTAAATTAGCTCTAGTTTCAGGTAAGATTAAGTTAAGGAGAAATACTTTATAAGACATTGGATTTCCTGTGCATTTTGCAACACATAGTTTGCGATATATATGTAGATAGGTACTTAGCGCTAAATATGTAAAAGTAGGAATGTACCATATGTGTCACTCTCTCGTAATAAATAACTGTGAGATGTGAAAGCGAGAATAACAAAGAGATATACAATACGATATACAAGACTGACTAGATAATTCAAAGATCTATGGAAACGTATCCACGATGGTGATATCTTTCATTATACAGTCGCTGTTGAAGTGGTCTGATGAAAATATTTAAAAAATATTCATTCGCTTCTTTGCGCTACTGTTAAAGGACAATGAATTAAAGTTTGGGATTGGCTTAGACGGATCGAATCGGCGGGTTCTCGAGATGAGCCGGAATGCAAAGGAATGTCCGCGCGTTGCGCATGCACTATTTATTATAAACGTGGATAACTTATATAGCGCCGTTTTTTGTGAGAACCTCACCCCGAGGGCGCTGTAAATAAATATTATTTTTAGCACATACCTATGTATAGGTCATATATATAATTGGTCATTTGATGGACATAAAGTAATGTGTTAGGCCTAGCACACACATGCAATCAGTGGAACAACTGCTCAGTTGTATGTCAAAACTACATGGAAATATATGGAGTTGTGCATACTTCAACTTTTGATTACTGCCTGGCAAAAATATAAAAAACCCGTATATAGACATTTGATGAATCAAACAACTGTTGATCAAGTACTCTATGTGTAAAGGCATACCATTGCCTAAACAGATTTGTGTTTACTAGCATTCATTGAAAGCATAAAAAAACCTGCCTTTTAAAAAACGTTTCATTTATTAGGGTAGTACCTGTAAGATGTGCTTCCAGCTACAAGTGACTGATAAGGAAGCGTTTGACCAATGTAACAATTGTATGTATGCGCCAGGCCTCATGATATAATCCAAATGGAATTTTGCGTTTAAACATGAACTAACGACAACAGAAGGGGTACCTAAATTTAAAAAATTTACGTTCGTATGAATCACAATCCAAAATGTTCTTACACGTAGAAATATTTGACTTACAGATTTAAAATGTATAAAATCACACGGTTTCAAAAAACCAAATGTGCGTACAATGAAGTAAAAGTAGAAAAAATATACATTCATTATTTCATATAAAATGTTAGTTAAACAATCACAATATTAAAAATGTTAAAGCGTTGTAATATTTAATAAATGTGAGGAGCTTTTAATTGCAAAAAAATACTTAGAAATTCTAGAGTACATTGTGTGAAGAAAGAGTTCGTTAACAATGAAAAATACGAATAAGTAAAGGGGTCTGAGAAGCATTAAGGAGTCAGCATCTTGGATAACTCCTCATCCTGGAGGCAGCCCTTGAGGAACTCCTCCTGTGTCAGTTGGCCGTCGTTGTTTTCATCCATTTTGGCGAAAATATTCTTTGCGCGTTCCTCTGCCGAATCCGCCGGGCGATTGCTTGAGCAAGCACCCAGCATGTCGTATATAGCCTACAAAAATGCAAATCACATCACACTTGGTACCATCTCCGCATCACTACAACTGCTACACATAATTAACTCATCAACCAACACCAAACACTGAACTGCTTCCAGTACAGTATACAAGTGTCACTCACACTGTAACTAACTTTTGCATGATGACACACAGGAGTTGGACGTTTTTCTAATGAGGAGTACCTCGGTAGTTAGGATTGGTAAGGAAAGAGCAATCATCCGTTTCGAGTATACCGTTTTGGTATCTATGGAACAGTAGTCGGTGTATTAACACCATGTATTCGCGCTCGAAAACAATGTGCTAAGTGGCAAATCTATTGTCAGCAGACAGAGAATTTTTCATTGCCATTTCAATATCGTTCAGAGTGGTGCAGTTTCAAACCGCAATGGGTTGAATCTTACAGAGCAACAGGAAACATTATGAAGAAGCCGTCAGGTCCTGCGGGAACTCGCAGAGACTCGTCAGAAAACATCGGCAGAGCGAGAGGAGCCCAGGCTGATCCGCACAACTCTGGGCAGAGTTAAGAATTCTTGAAATCTGTTTTCAGGTGGACGGCCACGACTTGAGTGACATAATTTTCAATACATGACTATAAATCAAATGTTTGATGTTCTTTGCTTTGCAAAAAATCCAATCAGCTTTCCTTGAGAATCAACCAAGTACTGTTTATTTAAAAAATGGCCAATCCTTGTGTATTACCGTGTCATGTTTTCCATTTGAATAAATATTGATCTATTACAACATAGCCAGAATATTTATAATAATCTTGCAATAGTACATTTGTATCATAGTTTAAATGAACCAAGGATAATCAAATTATCATTTATTCACTAATCTCTTGCTTCGAGTATATTACGAGTCTTTAAATATAACCAATTACATATTTTTGATTTATCGCCTTCACTTTTGGACTGTTCCTCATTTCAGTCGATTTGGTACCCGCCTCAACACACGGTAGAAAAAATTTAAAAGCAATTACTTACCTGTACTATTTTTGTCATTTCCTGAATATCGATGACACCGTTGCCATCAACATCGTACATTCTAAATGCCCATTTCAATTTCTCTTCTGGCGTGCCACTAGATGTTACATCGATAGCCAGCAAAAATTCCTAAAAGCATTAACATGCTAAAACACTTTCATTATGTTAAATGATCTAACATTAAGTTCAGAGGGTTCGCAAACAGACTACACGACATACTCACAAAGGGTAAACAATTATTTGAAAGAAAAAAAACAGCAATACAAGTTCAATTTGATAATTCGCAAATAAATGATACAATAAAAAAAACAATGGGTAATGCTTGGAAAGGATGTTTCAAATATCCCGTTGCAATTATATCTCCAATCTAAATAACACAAAGCAACAGTTATAAGATGTCCTTTGCGATAATTATCCTAACAGTCTTAAGACTAAAATCTACATATTTCTCATTGTAAAATACTGCATCATCTTAAAATACACGCAAACATTTGCACCTTATCGAATATTAGAACGATTAATTAAAATCGCATATATTCACTATATCCTAATAAACATTAGTTATCTGAGCAAATATTGCAATGCAAATATGTAGCAGTTTATAATGAGCAATAATTAAAGACGATAGATAAAGTAGTGCATCCGATTGCAAGCGTTAGTTGTATTCATTCGCAAGAACGTTGCACTACCTCTGTATGTGATATTGATATCGCATACTCAATATTTCCCAATGCTTTGGAAATGTTGTTCAAAGTTTAGAAATAAGGTCAAAGGCTTATTTGATAACCAAACAAGTTAATGATAAGTCACTATCAATGAGGACAATCATTTATATTATACTGTACAATCTTAAATTGAAACCAATAAGGTTTCTTATAAGTTATACAGTGTATGTTGAGATATTTCATTAGTGACGATTGTAATATTTAAAAGAAGCTATACAGAAACAAACATAAATTCGCCACAAATCTTAGTCTATGTTCTATACAAGAATGTCAGTTCATGTTTCGCAATACATAACATCGCATACATTTTATATGGATCAAATCATCGCAAAAATACAGAATTGATAATTTTTAAAAGTGCACCTTAAATAATATCTCACCTTGAAGTCAATATATCCATTTTTATCCATGTCAAATGTTCGGAAAACATGATCACAAAACTCTTCGGCATTGCCAGAAGGGAAAAACATTTTATACATATCAACAAATTTTGCCGGTGTCAACCTTCCATTAGGACAGTCTTGCTGCAAAACAAAATATTTTTTAACATTATTAAATTGAATTTATTATAAACTTTGTAACATCGACAGTATTTTGTTGTAATCATGAAACAGCGCTATATAAATCATCTGATAAATAAATAAATATTATTATGTACTATGTCCGGAACGCTGTACATTGTAAGCTAAAAAAATTGCAAGAGATTTTGCTTTATCATTTGCCAGTTATATCTTCCATTGTACATTATGTTGGGAGTTGAGGAGAGCACAGCAGGTGCCTTATTTTTTGGACTTCTCCGCAGCCACACAAACAACCGTTAACTTCTATCAGCATACCCTACTTATCTGGTTACACCTTTTATCAACTAGTTCTTCCTCTGACAGTGTGTGAGCTGTTTCCTCCCAACGTCTCACCCTTGCCTGTTTTACAGGGTCTCTATTAGTTTAAAAGGTTTGCTTTAATAAGCTTTTCTTCATTTCAGGCGAATGTGCACAAGCTAATATTTAAAGAGAGAGTATCTCTTATTTTACCTTTTCAATATCTGTTGTGATGCTTCACATTATGAGTGAGGGTAGATATAACTTATCATGCACAGGAAGGCTTCGGACATCCTGTTCATTTATGGCTGCCTCTGACTGATGCATATTTCACAGACAGTGCACAAGAGCCGTGAATAACATATTAACCATTAGAGTGCCGACGAGCGCATTTGCGCCTGCGCATGTATTAGCTAAAAGAGCCACGAGCGCAAAAGTGATCGCAAAATCAGTTGCTGTTTGGCGCGCGGTAGGGGAGGTCGCTCACACGCATCGTTCATTTTTCATCTTTCTACATCGAGGAATATATTTTTTTAATCCAAAATGTCGGAATACGAAAACAGTTCGAGTGAAAA
>JAPMAF010000169.1:0-17599 GCA_026537445.1 Silvatares holzenthali | reverse complement strand
TGATAAAATAAATTTGGATGAATAACAAAAATTTTGTGTATTATTGATCTTTTCCCGGCACTTTCTTGACAGAGTAGTATGTTTAAAAAACAGTACTCCAATAAAAATATGATAAAGTCTTTACTAATGTAATAAGTACCTTACGCTAATTAGCATCACCATCAAACATGCCATCTTTCTTAACAATGTTCTTATATATCTTCCATCCATCACTTCATGAATTAGAAAACACTTTCTCCCATCCACTAAGTTTTCTTAATTACTGTGCGTCCATACCTAATTATGTTTTTAAAAAAGGTGATTGATTGGTTAAGGAGTTACGAATTTAATGTAAGGAAAATAATCTTATATTATTGCTTTTAGAATTGTGCCTATATGTAAAAAAATAGTATATATGTAAAAAAATGTAAAAATATTTATAAAAAAAAAACAGCAATAAAAATGCATTTAAAAATATATATTCACTCTGGACTGGAAAAGAGTGTAGATCTTGTATCGCCCTGGAGCAATACTACCGTTCAGTATTATACGCCACGTGAAATGGATTTATCCATGTTTCGTGACTAGAACTGAATAACCAGGTTTTCAATCTCTCATACGACTGCTACACAGAATTTACATGTGTAATTGTATAGTATGTTACAGACCCAGACGGATGGTGGTGTCATGGTGTCTCATGTTTAGGTGTATAAGATACAAAAAAAATGATATTGTTTAGCAACAATATTTTAACATTTTCTTCACATGCGAAATAAGTTGTACGATGATTGATTTCAAGACATTTCTTTACTTACATAATTTTTAATGCAATGTAGAAAGCACATGAAAAATTCTGCATTTCAACTCTCTTGAAAATGATCATGGTGAGAACAGTCCATAAGTACTGCACTATAAGGGAGGGTACTATCCATCTGTGAATAAATGTGTATAATATACATCCTTATTGCATTTGGGGTGCGATATTTTAGATACTCCCAGAAGAAGATATATTTACAGAGAGCATTATACTTATACGATGGAAATTATTTCCTTTACTTACACGTACATATTATATGTATAAAAGCTCTTAATAATATTATATGTGACTGGTAACTTCAAAGGAAAGGAAGCGACGAGCATAAGCGAGGGTGAATGACGGCGAGCATACTTTGATATTTTTTAACTTGTGTGTACTTTCATTCTTTACACTGGGGAATACTTCATCTTGCCATAAATTGCTAATTTTTTATTGCACGAACAAAGAACCTACCTTTGAGATATAAAGTTCTTCAGCAAATATGCATTATATCAATTGCCATGCCAGGTTTTCGCATGAAACTCTGTGTAGTAAAATACTATAAGAATTATGATTAAAAGAAAGAGTTTTCACTTTGTAATTTGTCACTTTATTAAAAGAGTTGGCGACGCGTTTCGGTTTTAATCAAACCATTTTCAGCTCTTTAAGTGATAAATTACAAAGTGAAAACTCTTTCTTTTAATCATAATGGAAAATCGTAACTATCACAAAGTAACCACCGAGAACATAAAAAAAAAATTTGCTACTCAACATGTTCGATTTTCTAATATTACTCAAATTTAATTATAAGTAATTATTTTTATACACTTTTTTTAATATTCGTCTTCTTCAAGTCCTTTTTTGTGTAGATATAATGATTATAGTATAATGTTTTATCAATCTTCATTTTGTTTCTGATGGATGCAGGAATGATAGTTTCTTTGCATTTTTAAGAATCCCATAAAAAATGGATTCTTGTCACAAGTCAAAAACTTTTGGGTAGTCATGTCGTGTTGTGACACTTTATTTGCCAACGTTTCGGACTACATTGCAGTGTCCATCATCAGGGCGAGTCTGTCTGCCTTTTTTACACAAACAGACTCGCTCTGAAAATGGACACTGCAATGTGGTTTGACTTTCGAATCTTTTGGTCGTGAAAGCCTACGAAAATAGATTCTCGTCATTTCATAATAAATTTAGATTTATTTATATTGCTTTTTGAATTATTATAAATTCACCGAAAATGCACACAATAGGCAATAACCATTTTTCGTTTTTAACCGTTTCAGCAGTAGAGTATTTTTTAATTCAAAATGTAATTAGTATTTCTTTCAACCCTCTCCCGCAGTAAGTGGGCACGTGACTTATCATTCATTACGCAATTTTACAGAGGAAAGCACAAAGGAATTTAGAAACATTTACATGCCATAGTAATTGTAACTTTCCCGCGAGTCGGGGAGGAAATATTGAAAGGGAGTAAGTACCTTATACTATATACCTTGCCTGCCGGCACAACACCTGTGTTCCTGTCATCTTTTGATGACTTGTCAAGGGGTTTTCGAGGGTTTTCAATGGGCTAAATATGTAAAATCTTTCCTTTCAATGCCTAAAATAAACCCTCTCTAGTATTTACTTCAATGGCCTGAATTGAATTGCAACAATAGCGCGTTACGAGTGCGAGAAGGTAGTCATTTGAATACATTTAAATAATCATTGAAAACAATAAGAATATACTCCGGCAAATCTTGTTATGATATCAAATTATTAAAGCTATTAGATAATCTTCTATAATTGTTTCTTGAATTGTTATGAAAGAAACCGAGCGATCTTCATTCTGAACAATTGTTTAAAAATCCTCTACAATCTAAATATAACAAAATTAATATAGTTTAAATTACTTACACGGCAAGAGTGTGCTCACTTTCAAAAAATAGAAATCCCTTTTTGGGTTGAAGATGAGGTTAGGTTTAAATACGTGATTACCTATGATTAGATGACTTTGTAGAATTAAGCAAGGTTGTGCTAAAAAGGGAGTAAATGCTCAAATAACACTTGGCGGTTGTGACCAGTGAAAGAAGTCTTCCAGTCGAGACTCGGAATAAGTTGTACACAACAATAATAAAGAGCAATAAGTTGTGAGCGAAAACACACTGTGTCGATTATCATTGCTAAGTATCAACGTGACGAGTCGCAAATAGCAAAATATTATAAAACAACACTAATACATGGGGTAAAAGTACAGAATTTAAAGAGAAATACTTCAATATTATTCTGAAATATTGAAAAGTAAGGTTTTGATTTTCCTGAATATTGGATTTCTACTGGTTTATGAAAATTTTCATTAAATTTGTTTCATCCAACCCGTATTTTATAATCTCTTTTATACATGAATAAATTATACCTTAAAAGTTTAATGGAAATAAATAAATAAAATTTCTGCAAAGTAGGTACTTTCATTTTTAATCACTGATTCCAGTTTATGTTCCCTCGGATTTTTTGGTGATTCCATTCACGTCAAATGCTCAGGAAAATTGGAAACTGGAAACCAAACTCAACCACGACGCTGATGAATCCCTTAAGAAATAGCGCACCCTGTTTACCTGTTATTTCAATTTAGTTAATTAAACCCCAGATTAACCCCCGTTTATAACGTAGGTATAAATAATCAGTTCCCTTCTCATTTTCCCTTTCACTTTCTCTCTTTCTCTCTCTACCAAAGGTTTCCTTAAGCTTTGCAACAAATTGCCACCTGCACTGTTTCACATTCATTTTAAGGACACGATGACAAAGCAGGCACGGTACGAAAATACCAAATATTATTGATGATGGTAGAACTATTCTAAGGTTCAATGGAAACACAAAAAATCAAACAAATATTTTCCTACCAAAATGTAATGTGCTTATTATGAGTACCTACGAGAAAGGTAGAATCGTTATGAATACTAATTTCAAAATTAAATATATTTATTTAGATGGTAGTTTTTGTAACTCGTTCAGATTTATATAAAATTTTAAATATCAAAGCAAGTGTAAACATGAATACAAAGTATTAGAACGTATGTGTTTAAATGGAATAACTGTAGTGTCTCGATGTAATTCTACACGCGATTGGTTTGGTTAAATATGCAGCATCTAAGATTTGATAGTACGGTACCTACCTTATGATTCATGGTAAATATATTTGTTTTTATTTAACGATGGAAACAAAGGCACTTAATTATTATGCAAAAAACTGTTGTAATGAATTCGATTGCAAATATTTCACGTTTATTTTAATTGGTTTTACGCAGAAGATCGAAAAGTTTCGTTACATCACAACTAATCGCAATAGTGGTAGGCAGAGAGAAAGACGTACTACTTATCTCTATCCTAACGTACACTTCTTGCCTCTTTCCCATTCGTACAGCTCGTCATACACGCATGACAGTTGTTAGGGTTCATCACATTGCTTTCATTAATAAGTGCTGCTGCCAAATGAATAATGAAAATAATCTTAAAAATATAATATTTGACATTAGTTTCCTTCTGCTGTACGCTCATTTGAACCTGTATAATTGTGAAGCGAATTGGTTATTCATCTACACAACAATTGTACACAATTAATTATTTATCTATCCGGTTACTTCAAACTGAGAAATCAATAAACAGAATTCATCCACTTCACGGCAGTACTCCTTCCGTAGATTTTACAGCATATAATAATTGTCTCCATTATCGTAGTAGTCTCATTAGCTAACACCTCCATTGTTTACATTTGTGTTGTGTCCTGCCTGTAACCGTTGTAAATCCCATCGCTGCAGGAAACTTGACTCGCAAGACTTAGTGCCTAATTTCCGTTTAGACAGGAGCGTACATCGTCGAGCGCCGCCGTCTTATTAAGCCCCCCGCGCGTCCGGCGTCTCGACGCTTTTCAATTATACAATCAACAACCGTACATAACGTACTAACGAAAACCTTCACTCATTCACAGCGTATTGATGAACTGTACGTTTTATTTTTATTTCAAAACAATAAATATAATTGATTTATTGCAACAGGTTATTTCTGACATACAGGAACTTAGAAAGCATAAAGACATGATTGCGATGTTTTATCGATACCTTAATTAAATCAGATTATTAGAAAATTTCTTATACAATATATTTGTTTATTAACTGATTTATATAGTTACTTCGTGATTTAGATCACACCTAGAACTCTTTATAAATTAGATACATATATTGTATATACAGGACCAAAAATGTCTTATACATTCGTAATACTTATTGTGTTCGTTTTAAACCGTGACAAACTTGTAGTTTGATGTTTGATGAAGTATTAAAAATATGAGATAACACTAGACTATGGTTGGCATGTGAAACTTTATTTATATTATTTTATATCTTTACATTCAATCATTTGTGTAAATTTGTTTCGAGTTTCAATAATGAGAAAGCTATATTTAAAGAGAACTGAAAAAGAACAATAGTGCAACTGTCAAGATGTTTTGTCGGCGCTTACACCCTTTCGCCTTTTTTTCTTCCGACTCGTCCAATTTGCACAAACTTTTAAGTCTAAAGTTGCTCCGATGAATAATGTCAATAATGTAAACAATATCGTTGAGATCTCATGAAAAATGGTAATAGTACAGCTTACTAAGACGTATTGTCTGTGCTCGCATTTTTCCGGCCCCCTTTAAAATTCCTCGCACAGATCTGAATAGCTAAAATTTCTAAATTTTAGGTTATTCTGAATGACGATATGTATAAGGTTGAGCATTTCTGAAGAACAATAGAGTAATACCAACTTCTATTTATATTTGTGACAAATCCCAGATGATGTTGCAAGAGAGACACGATTTTTATTGCCGTTATACATATACCATATCATGCCGTCACCTTTGATAGTCTTGTTAAAGTTTTATGTTTGTTCTCAAAAGTATAATATTATAGAGAATAATTATCCCTGCGTTGTTTTCTTGATCACTAATGACAGCTTCCTTGACAATATTCTCGCATCTTTTATAAAGAGCTTTCGTCGCTATTGCTGTCGCATTCTAGATGTGGTCCATGGATCTTATTACAACTTTTCGCCTTATTTCCCCTATATTGTTTTTCCATAATCATTTTTTTAGAAACTGCTCTCTTCTTTCTTAATTGTTGTTCCGAAAATAAAAAAATACGCTTTACTTAAAAACTGCAAGTAATTCGTTTATGTTAATCAAATGTATTTCATCAAACACTTTTGGGTAACTGCGTTATTTTTCTATTTCCCCAAATATTACCCAAAACTGTACGTCTACTTATTGACGTTTTCGGTTTGTGGTATCCAGTTTATGAAATAAACTGAATAATAAAAAATATGCAGTTCAGAAATTATAAAATAATAATCTCGTATAAAATAAAAACAATATACGCTGTTTCGTTAAAATGAATGAATATCTCCAACTGAGTTAGTGCCATATAACGTATTTAAGCAATTACATTTTTAGACCGTATTTACATACATAAAGCGAGTAATTTAATTCTTGAAAACAAATCCGATTCCCAATTTGAATATGATTAAATTCACTCAACTTCCGCTTTCTGTTCTCCTCTGCTCCATGGGAAACAAAAGAAATTATTTATGTAAATCCTCGCTATCGTCCTCCCTCCCCAGGGACGCTCCGTGTAAATTGTATTTTAGTGGATCTCTGGTCTGGAAATTCTTAATTCTCCGGCGAAGATACTAATTTATCAAAGATTATGATAACGCTCAACACCGCTGGCTTATTTGATGACAAATTTGAATTTCCTTTAAATCGACTACGGTTTAAAACAATCTCAAACTCTTACCCTTTATTTAAGACTTCATTCTATGCCATAACAACATATTTCAGCAACAATTTCGATATGTATTTTAATTATAATTATTTATTGTAAGACATGTAATTATTTATTGTAAGATTTGTTTACTTTTAAAAATATTGAGTTAATATCAAATGAATACCGAATAGTAGATTAAATTTAAACATCGACTTAACTTCGAATAATCTTAAAACAATAAATTCGAGTTGTTGTTGAAGTACCACTTGATAATGGCTCGGTAAAAGACCGAAACGCGTCGTGTTTCTCAATAATAACGTGATAGTCATAAAGTTACAAGTAATTGTTTTATATTTTATTTTAAAAAATATATTACAACAATTAAATCTTAAAACAATTTTACTTGCTATAATTCCTTAAAGTGAATTACAAAGGAAAGCTACTAAAATTTAAAAAAAAGTAAAAACGACAACGATTCTCAGTTTTAAGCATACTGGATACAAAAATAACCTTAACTATAAATATTGCGAATTTCGATTTAATTTGTAAAATCACGTATTAGGGCTTAGCAAAGATTTAAGCTTACCTGCGTATATTTTGTACTACATTATGAAAATATGGTCCAGTATAATTCAAATTTTTATCTAGATGTTCATGATATTTATTCTTTGTACGATTTTGGGACTAAGTGGGTTAAAATACTATTTTTTCTTTTTTTGCATTCGGATAACCGAGAAATAAAATTCAAAAAATATATTTTTAAACGAAATCCCTAATTTTCCTTATATGGAGAGTAACATTTGGAATGGAAAGGTTCCTCCCTTCTAGTTTATGGCAATTTAAAAACTTCTGATTCCTTCTCCGGGGAAGGGATAAAATTGTTTTAACGATGCCCTACTGATAAGTCGTTCCTGATTCCCGACCATTATTATTGAGTGTTGTTTTCACTTTAAATGCTCAAGTTTTCAAACGTTCGAATTTTGGGCCGATAGGATTCTTCAGACAGATTCTTACGAGAGATAATTCGATCCCATTCCAATAGATTCTAGAATATCCTTTTTAGCCCCTGTTAAAGAATTGATTTAATTGGAAACAATAGCAATTAAAATGCCACTTTCGTCCTTCGAAACAATTCCAATGCAATGTTCATATACGTTATACTATTTAGAAAAATGTTTCGTCGAATAATTTTCGGGCGAGAGATTTAAGTATTCACTTAAAATGTTATCGAAAATATCGTTTGTACCTACTGATTACCGATGATATTAACGTTTAGAATGAAATATTTTTCATCTAAAGATATTTAAATGGCTTACAAATACACTTAACTATGTGTAACCTTAATTAACCGATTTTCTGAAATCCTTGAGTGCATACTTTTCACGCAATCTTTTTCTCTGTAATTATTTTTATAAAAAGAATATAATACCATTCACCGGGACGAGTCTACTCTTGCTTACATACTTCTATATCACTAAAAACTTAAATGATATCAAGTAGATCACCTCTTTTGGGTCAATGGGACATCAAAATCTGTCCCATCATATATCAGCCATATTGGTGTCATACTCGAACCCATCACGCGCACCCTCTTTCCACTACAGTCATAGCGTAGCGTCCTGGAACACTCTGCTACCCTGCTACTCTGCTGACTGGCATCTTTTTCTATTCTCTCAGCGATATAATATTTTCACAAGTACCACTTTACACGGAGGCCTTCGGATATATATTCCTATATTCCGGCACTCTGAAGACTGAGAGCTTTTCGTTCGCTCTCAAACTTGATGCATTTTATAGGAAAGTGATACGGAAATGCTCGCCCTAAAATCGTTCCTGCTTTACATTTAATTCTGGTATATCAATTCGTAGATTTTACATCCTGCGCTTTCCGCATACTATTTTTGAAACTTTAACTCTCTGATATACAATTATTCTGGGCATTATGGAATAATCCGGGTATTGAAAATCTACGAAAAACGCGGCAAAATGAGCATTTTTTTTAAATTTAAAAATATTCTAACCGTCAGTAATCTTTAGTTATTTTACTTCATTTATTTATAGAATGTTTTTGATATTGAATATGAATATCTGCATTTTTAAATTTAAAACCACTATTGAAATATTACAAACCACTATTATTAAATTACCTGTTTTGTGAATAGGGGTAATAAAAATATTCCAGAGGTAGCTTGAATTCTGATTTGCAAATGCGTGTTCAAATTTAAAATTATTTAACTTTAAAATATTTCACTTTCACGTATTATTGAAATGTATTTATGCAAATTAATACCAACATTCGAGATATATAAATTGATCGGGAAACATTTC
Source organism: Silvatares holzenthali (assembly GCA_026537445.1). Taxonomy (NCBI): domain Eukaryota; kingdom Metazoa; phylum Arthropoda; class Insecta; order Trichoptera; family Pisuliidae; genus Silvatares; species Silvatares holzenthali. The sequence goes on along the minus strand of JAPMAF010000169.1, from coordinate 8,713 downwards.
AGTTTATATTTTTTATTCAACAACACTTGTTTATTGAAACGCCTGAACGTATACTATTAATTTTAAATCTGTTTGCTTACAAAATGAATTAATATTGATTGTGCATAGTAATTTCGGAAATATTTAAGAAAGTATCATAAATTATAGTTGAAATATTACCATTTTCAGCGTTTTATTTTAGTTAGCAGAGCTCCATTGCTACACTAAATTATTTTTATGCTTCTTGGAAAATTTTTCCAGTATTAGAAGTACTACACCAACTAAATAAGAGTAACAACAAACACCGTTCAGTATTTGCACCCATGAGAGTAAATCGAGATCACTATCGGTCGCCGTTCGTTCCTTCCTTCCTCCCTGCTACGATTTAAGGATACAGTGGGTAAGGGGTAGTTTCTGGGGAGCTCCGGATTGCGGCAGGCTATATTTTTCAGTGGTTTATGTAACCCACAGTTATTTGGGACACTTTAATACTACAAATCAGAGTGGGAACGTACCGTCTCCTTCATATTCGGTTTATTTATGTAAGTACATTGCTCTGCTGGAGTGTAGTGAAATATTATAAACTCTCTTGAGAAAACATTGCACATTGAGTTATAGTTATGTTTAAATTGATTCATCGCTTACACAATATTATAAAATTTACTCACTGATAACATTATAATTATAATGGAATTTATAATATAAAATGCGGTTTATTTATTAATCCATATATTTTCTTCCAATTTAAATCTAAGAAGCTTTGCATTGTTTTATTTTATCTATAATTATCGGTATTAAGGTTGAGGAAATTGATAGATATTGGTCACTAGTCTTACGCTTAGACATAAGGAACAATATCCGAAATGTCATGTAGAAGCACATGCGAATATCATTTTAGATTGTTAGCAATTAGATATTAATGATTTCTCAGCTATATTTTGTTTCACACTTAGCTTTAATACATATTTAACAACATTTTATTTTTCTGGCTCTCTGACTTCATTAAGTGACTGAAATTTACTGTACGGCATTTAATAAATAAATAAATTAAATTAATTTATTTTAATTAGCATAAATTCAGTCAATTTCTTTTCTGAACACTAAGGTACATGTTACCATCTACATAAGCCAGATAAACATTTAATGAGGTGTTTGATTTCAAGTTTTACTTCTCTTTTTAATTTAGATCAAGTCTTTCAAATTATTTAAAGAGGTTCTGTTTTTAGAACTACCTACTATCGAGCTCGTACAGTGTTAGGTTGTATAATACCCGTATTCGTGTTCACATATGTGGGTGTGTAGGTGCGTTTTTCCGAGAGATTTTCGATGAAAAGCCTCGTTCATAATTCACGTGGAGTGGTCTCGCAGGAGTGGGCCGCATCGTGTGGTGTGATGTGTGATAGACACGGTAGGCATGACAGGGGCACATGACACAGGATATGAGGATAGGCGGATGGGCGGATAGGAGGATTGGAGGATAGAAGGGAGGACAGCGGGCAGAGGTGCTGATGAAAATCCTGAAACTCGTTTGTTGTAATGGATTCGACACGTGTCATTTAATTAATTAAAATACTACCGTTCGAATGAAAAGAGGTCACCATTTTTCATGTTTTTAAAATGTCATATATATATTATTTGATATTTACCTAAAAAAAGTTCGGCATTCATAATATAGTAAATCATATCAATAAAAGATTTATGATTAAAGAATACGTTATAAAACCTACTTATAGACAAAAACTTTTGGCGAGAAAGCCGTAATTCAGATATCCACAATTACGTCCCGAATTTTTGATAAATCGCACGATCGACTTATTGAAAAATACTATAATATTGTTCCACGTTAAAAATGCGAACATCTAGCATAGTATCCGAAAAATATATGCTTTTCTTTGTTTATATCTACGAGGTACCGTGCTTATTTTAGTACTGTATATTGTATCCCGGTCTGCCGTTGTTTTTATTATAATAATAAACTGTCAAAATTAGTGTTGAAAGAGATTTAATTTGTATCATCTGAACTTTTGTATGATGTACTTTAATACAATATCTAGAAACATTAACATAATTTTGTAAAACGATTTCATTTATTTAAAGTACATCTAATTTATAACATAGTACAGTCCAGCAGTGTCAGCCACGAGCGATTCCGACACAAGTATCGCCAGGAAGGTGTCCGCAACATCGTCATCGCAGCAGCGGCAGGCCAGAGAGGACCCGGCCCGGCTCCCCGGCCCGGGTCCCCGGCCCGGCCCGGCCGCGGCCTATCAACGAGCCAAGCCTGTCTGACCCTTATGAGATCGAGTCACGAATATTATTTATACCTGGTGTCCTACAACAACCTACCACATAAACCAAAATAATGTTTCCTTCCCTTTTCACTGTTATAAATCGCATTTAATATTTTGTTCGGGTACACAAATACGTTAAATATATACGCTATATTATGCACTGAAATAATCGAGCAAAAGAACTTTCTTATGGTTATTTTCTATGCACTGAATTCGGAAAAACATTTCAAAGCACTTGTACTATAAATCACGTTTTATGTTATTTATAAAATCCTTATTTATAGTTTCAAAAACTTTTAACTCACCTTCTTTTAGGCAACTTTTTTATTTATTTTTATTTTCTGCAAATATCTATGTGTGAATTTGAATTCAAATGAGACAGTTGCAAAATTGTGTTGTTTTGGTCGATTGGTTTACTAATAAAATGGTATAAAATTTAATTGAATATTTTTTATGTATACTATATCTAAATACATATTTAATCTTTCAGGATACCCTCTGTACCTAGAAACGAACCACATATATATTTTCACATTCACTTTTATTTCTTAAAGTCTCCTATGATCCTTTCGCATTTCTTGTATCTGCTCGTTCTCGTGCTCGTGTCTAGAAAATACTACCATGTGCTGAATTAATCCTAATAAATGTTTGTCCTCTGTACTGACTGAGCGTGTCCTCAAAATTAATAAAATTCTGTTAAATTCTATATTATACTACACGTATTTTACGTACATTTCTTAATGCAAATAATTATATGAGAAAATTATGGAAACATGCGACGTATCGAAAATTCTGCTACCAATATGGAGCCAGAAAGAGAGCGAACTTGAAATGCAAGGGGGAAATGTGTGCGCTGCGAGCGACCGCAACGCGCATGTCACCGTTTCCCCGGAATTTAAGTGCATTTTTATTGCTTGATTACTCACAAGGAAAGCGGTTCGCCGATAACGAACAGGCAGCGATTCCTGCACAGAGAAGTATTGTGCGATGAAGGGACTCGCACACGTAGATATTAACGATTTTTTGCTTAAAAATTTGAATGTCGCATGTATATATTCGCTAATTACCCCACAAAACATTTTGGTAGTCCTAAAATAACAAATAAAACCCGATGGATTCAGTGATAATATCGTATACACATTTACTTATTTAGGGTGAGCAAATTTATGGGATAATAAGGGCCGTCCAATAAACAGAGGTAATAACCGCCAGATTATATATTAAGTTTGGTACGATTACGATATATATTTTACATAAATTTCTTTATAACTAATAGCCACGTGAGCAGTCTCCCAATAAACATTTACGATTCGCTATGTACTTTTATTTTGATTTAGAAATACAATAATAAAACTTTTTTGTCAATACTTCGGTTAAAAATTCTGCACAAAACTATATTGCGTTCGAATTCCCATCAATAATATATTACATATCTATGTATATGCGAAAACATACATTTATCACACAAATCAAGAACATAAAATGCACTTGAAAAGTTAATTTTAACAAATTATCCTTACTCCAAATCAATATTAAAATGTTAGTTTTTTGTCACTATACTACTTGATTTTTCTGCGGAGCTCGACGCGTTTCACTCTATTTGAGCATCTTCAGGAACTAACATTTTAATATTGATTTGTAAAAATGGATTACCACAAAGTTACATCCGAAAAAATAAATTATATCCTTACTCCAATTTGCATTTCCACGATTCAATCTCATTTATCCCTTAGATTTCCTTTTTAAGCACCACGTCCCTTCAGACTAATGACTGTTATTCATATTTATCTCGGTAATTAGTCGCACATGCTATTCTTAGGGTTTATTTTTGTGCTTATTCTACGAAATATAAACGGCTCAATTATTTATGGTTGCTTTTTAAGCACATAATATCCATACGCTATTTTACTTTTACTTGATAACGTGAATGTCCTCGAATGCAATGTGTCCTCGATTCGTCCCTGAGTTCAGAGGGTTGAGCCGCCTTAATATTTGTAGCTTGGAGCTATAAGTTAGTGGCCATAATAGGTTCTATTCGTGGACTTTCGGTGGCTCTGAGCTGGCGTTACTGTTCGCCTTTGGTACGGTTTGTATGGGCTGGGGATTATTAAAATAAACCCTATTGTAATGGCCTGCGCTGAGCCGCAATACAAATTAAATTCTACTCTATTTTTATTATTTATTTTATTTTCTCTTAACGTTCTTATTCACTTTTATTGATTGAGTTTGACGGTTCCGGCCTATTTATTTCTTCCGGAATTAAATGGAGAAACAATAATACAGTTTATGTATTCCCGTATTGTGGTAATTATTTTATTTAATAGCAAATAAATATTGAATCGAAAATGAAGCATTGATAATGATCTATATTTTGCAACTCTGTGTTCGGATGATTAAATTAATATTACAAATTTTATGTTACCTTCCGATTGATTATTAAATTTCTTAGAGATAAAAATGCAACACACACAACTGACTAATATAAACCGCTAATATCTTACTCTTATTGTTGTTAAATTTTTTGTTGCATATTTTCGTTACATAAATAATATTTATTTTAAATAGCAGTCTGCAGATAATCTGACCATAAATATATGGGTGCATAAATGTATAGTTACGTTGAAATTGAAATATTTATCATTTATTTAAAATTGAAGCAATATTTATATTTGCTGTATTTTAAAAAGCATTGAACTCTTTTAAAAATTTATTAATTCTTGAATAAAGAATAATGTGAGGCACAATGATGTACAAATAGGTATTTAAAGTGATTGTTTGTTCAGGCGTACCACTAAGTGAGGCTTGCGCTTGACGCACCCTCACTTATTGGTATGAGAATGGTATTCTTATGAGCAGATGTTTCTGTTTGTGTTGTGTTTTTGAACGGGTCCGTCGGTGTTTTTAACCTGTCATGTAAGCGGTAATTGAGTTTATTTTAGGACAAAAAAGCTGCCGTGGTAGGTTATCCTTTAAAACTCATTTATTCTTGAATAGACTCCCCCTAATATCATCCATTAATTGTGTGTAATACTTTTACACGCGTTATTTTTAACATCATTCCTCGTATTAGAAATTATATCAAAAAGTTTGAAAAGTATCGGAAGCGTTACAGAATATATTTCATTGGGATCTGCATGAGATAGTGAATTGAGATATTTAGAAAGCAATGACCATGTTGAGAATTAATGGTAATTAGGATTATTGGTGATAGTTATTATTATCAATTATATCAGCATTTCCAAACACACAATGCCCCGTTGCTACTTCATACTTTGAGTCTTTTTTTTAAATAAGTAGAAACGATACCCATTTTTATTTGTGGGAAAAATATATGTATACAGAAGGCTCTAGGCGAAATCGACTTAGAATATTACTCTACCATCTTTTTCCTGAAATGTTAACAAAAGCAATTATTTTTGAAAAGGATCGCCACCCCTTTCCAATCCAGATCGTTACACCCCAAAAATCCCGTCAATACAGTACATTTTTAATTTCGGCTCCTTGAGCGCAACAGACAGCAAGCTGAATGAAGTTTCATACTGAAAGTCTTCCCACATCAACCGTGGAGAGCCTCCTGTTCTCCCTCGCCTCACCCTTGTCAACCTTTTATGTTTCCATAGATAATGTTCCAACTCATTAAAACATCCGCGGAGAAGCGTCAAAACGAAAATGAGGAAAATTGAAAGACCGTCTTTCTGAAACTTAAATGAGATATAATATTGTATGTGGGAGGGCGCTTTATACGCGAAATTTTCACTCTCTCACTTCCGTCTAAACTTATTAATTATGTATTTACCTCATTATTATTACATTTTCGCTTTAAGCTTGTTGGGTTAAATTTACGGTTATATTTTATAATAGTAATACTCTCACTTGTCTATACACTCTTACACTAAACTTTAAAAAATGTATATGCTCACATATAACTATTTAATCGTCAAAGCTCCATAGGTTAGTCAAAACCCTTTAAATTCAAGAATATCTACATATTTACACATAAAATATTTATATTCCATATAATTCTTTATAAGAGAACCCAATGTATAACGTTGCTATTTGCGTCTTATCTCTTTGTGAACATAATTACATTTTCTCAATTTATTTATTGGTTATGAGAATTTTTATTATGGCAATTTTCGGTTGAGCCATTCATTTTCATATTTGAGGAAAACGATGACGTAATGGTACATAATGAATGGCGCCTATAATGGCATTTACCTGCGGTTTTCAAAAGGGAGGACTACAGTTCCCTACCCATCCACGCGTCATGCAACATTTGCAAAAATATTTTAAATTAATATATCAGATGTCGGCTTGATTTCTATTATAGCATCAAATGCACACTCCAGAGTCCATACGTATCATCGCAATTAATCATTTTTCTCATCCCGATCAAAACGATAACGATGTTACAATTTACAAATATTAATTGGAATGTCATAGACAATAAATTACTTATTCATAGCAAAAATAATAAATCAGCATATGCACGAATTATTTCACGAAATGTGTAACATAATCGATAAATTTATTCATATAATAATTTAACATTTATTTAATAGAACGTATTTTTTAATATCTCATAAAGTCTCATATTATTTCTGCAATCAATTAAACACAATTTTTTTTTCATTTTTGCTTCCAGGATGGAAGAGACGGTACGCTCCCTTCTGCAGTACAAAAGTCGAGTCGAAGCATTGAAGCAGGAAAAGTCTTCACTGTCCGCTGCTCTCGAGGTAAGATGCTTGCGAAATTTTCTTTATTTCTTCTTTCCGGCACGCCTGTCTAGGTTCAGATCAAACCTATTCGGCAACCAGATATCCTTTAAAAAATTCACACTAGTTGTTGAACAATGCTACTAAAACGAAAACTGACAGAACAGTGTTTACATTTTAGGTTATTCAATTTAATATATCACTAGTACAGTAAAAATGAACTTCTTTAATACAAAAGTCTAATTTAATTTCTGTCCATTAAATACAATATTCTTACTTTTTACCTAATATGGTGTTTTATGACTTATCTATAATAGTATGTGCAAAGTTTGACTTTATATTATGTAATAAATATGAGTCAGGTAAACAATTTATATTAGTATATTTACTGGTATAATTTTAAATAACTTTGGAAACAACAACACTTGTGTGTAGAACTATTTGCAGGTGTTTTGTGGTACATTTTCGAATGCAAACAATCCTTGAATGTCAGCACGTAATTGGAAAAACCCAGTACAACGAGTGCATTAGCTACCTCACAGGATTGTCGACGCTCCCTATAACTTTACCTGTCTCGTTCTGGTCTAATCACGCAATTGGCGTGGGTTATTGACTGAAGTTTTTCAGGAAGTCAGTAAGTACTAACCACTTTCCGGTAGTATCATACAAGGAATAAAACAATGGTGTCAATTTTAATAAAAGTTTCGTTACAAATTGATATCGGACAACGTAAGTATCGTACATACGACATTTATTGGAAGGTTGGGAAAAGACTTTCGTTTGTCTAGAAACTTAAAAAATCATTTACTGAATAATTCAAAGATTATTGAAACGCAACGATATTTTTCTTGACATTAACTATTTTCTTTTTGATATTACAGCTATTTTAATTTATTGTTTCTAGATACGTTGATGATATTACACATACAAATATAATAATAACGAATACGTGTATAGTTCAACATCTAAATGTTAGTGAATTTCATATACAGTACATTCAAGTATTATCATCAATTAATCAATAGTTTAATTTTACTCGAAGGGTAGACAAGTGTAACTTGAGTGTTAAATTGGAGCCAGTAACAAATGTGTTAGTACTAACATGTATATGTAATTTCTGTTCAATATCCGCGATCGCCTAGCAACGTCCGTTGCCAATACCACCTCTCGCACTAATTGTCTGTCCCCTTAATCAATACTACGCCGACGAGACATGACTCAAAGGAGAGTACGAAAATAATTGATATCGTAATTATTCCGAAACAGTTTGTTGCTGAATGATTTTTAATTATTACTTTTCATATTCTACAGTGAACTAATATACTACTTTTGACACCATAATAGAGATTACTTGGAGTTTGAAAGCATGTTTCGAATTTGTCCACTCAAGTCAAAATACAAATATATCAAAACTATAAGGTTATATTTGTTTTAAACAATCGTCATCCTGTTTCCTCCTATGTTGCTGCCGGCAACATAGGGGGAAAACTGAATTTCTCAAAGTTTTTTCTTCTTTTCAACAATTAGGATCCATGATCTCTCACAAATCTCTATTCTGAGCACACTGCACCCACTACGTTCCAGCATTTCATCTTATATCGTTTGACCTTCTAGTGCCTGTGTCTCCCCACAAGTATTATGCCTGTTCTTATCACAATCATTACAAAACCTCTTTAGTACTAGAGCTGGAGCACCAAGCAAGCATATGTATATGAATACCGGTAGAAT
>JAPMAF010000168.1:0-17616 GCA_026537445.1 Silvatares holzenthali | reverse complement strand
ACATAAAAAACAACAGATTTCCTTGGCATTTCTAAGTATATACGAGTGAAACACACTGCCACTAAAACGGTTAAATAACCACATATTTTTTGGTATCTGATGATTATATGCAGGAATTGAAGTGAAAGTGTAAATCAAAATCCATATGGAAATAAATATTGATGGAATTAAAGAAACAATTGTGGATTTTAAAATTTTATTAAAAAGGTCATTTCTATAATTTTGCTCATGCAGTAAAAATATTATTCGGGTAAATTTTTACATTCACAAACATTTCACAAGATTATTTTATATATTGTAGGAAAATAAACTAGTGACAAACATATTTTCTCAAGCATTTGTATCTACACAATAAAATGAATTAAACACTACAAAATAAAGTTGATTTCCACAGGCTTTAAAATTAAGCAAGCAACTTGTTTGTTTTAAAATTAAGCAAGCAAAGTTTTTCTCATGCAAATTGTAAATATATATTCTATAATTAAAATGATTAAGAAATTGTTAGCATTACGGAATTTAACATCAGATTAAGAATATGAAGATATATGGAGATTTTATTATATATTTTTTTCGTTTGAGAAGCTTTTGGTCACACAAAGTTAATCCCAGTTATTCCAGTATATTAATGATATTAAAATGTTTTTCGAATATGAAATGCATTAGAAAATGAATACATTTATTTTTGAATTTCGAGATAACAGCAAGATAGTGTTTATTCCTCAGGTAGCAAAGAAAATGATTTTCAACTGAGGAATGTTCATTATCTAAAGAATATTCAGACTATATATTCTCTAGATTATGATTACAACTCAGTTAAAAAAACAAACAATTTCTTTACTGTCTGAGAAATAAACGCTACTGGCTATCTTAAATTTAAAAATCAGTCTGTAGTTAAAAAAAATTTAGGGCTGGCAATCATGAGGTATTTTTATCTGTCGAATAAGTACATTCTATTTTTCAATACCGCATACGATATCGAAAAATAGAATGCACTTATACGACACATAATATTTAACTTGTGATCGGCTTTTAACAGAATTTTATTGAAAAATTGAGATCCACAAAGTAACCAAAGAAAAAGAGGTTGGTCACTGGAATACCTTCAAAAGTTATTAAATTTCCCATCATAAATCTTTAAAAAAATCAAATAAAATAGCGTGATTGTCAGAATTTTTATTTCCTTAAATATTTACAAAAGAAAATAGGTAGAGTAATCTCGAAATGACCTGTTCGATGAGAATTAATTCAAGATTGAGAAACAAATCTTTAAAATCCACCGGCACCGACGTCTTCCGCATCTATACCGAGCATGGCCAAATCCTCATGCTCTTGATATCCTTTAGACATCTGCTGGGAGGGATCGGACGGCATCTCATACATCCCTTGATACATTCCAGCCGAATAATCCCAACCCATCCCCATATGTGAGCCCGGTGGCATTCCCATCATATTCATATGCCCTCCCATGTGGCCCATCTGCCCCATCATGTTACCGTGCCCCATGCCGCTAGATCCCATCATGTTCATACAGTGGCCCATGGGACCCATGGAGTAGCCTTGGGGTGGCATCATGGGATAACCCTGCGACATGGAAGGAGGAGGGATTTGAGACAGCATACTGAAGTTGGGATCCATGGAAGGATCAGTAGGTTCTACCGGTTCAGTTTTTTTCGGAGCATTCTCGGATGGGAAAATGATATCGAGAGCGTCTTGGAAATCTTTGTGAAGTGATTCGCTCTTCTTAGATTTAGATGGCGCTGAATCTTTGACGTCCGATTTGGAATTGGCTGGAGATATATCTGGTTCGGCAATAGCTGCAATTGGCGGCTTTTGAATCCTATAAATAAATACAAGCATTTTATAAATAAATTGTCTGCCTCGTGGTCTAGTGGTTAAGATACTTGAAGCCTGAAGGTAGCGGGTTGTAATCCTGCCATAAAAAAAAAAAACATTTTTCGATTTAGATTTAAAAACATGAAAAAATATATTTACAAAATCAAAAAATAACAAAAAATGCTTTAAAAATGCATATTTACTTTAGACTGGCAAAAAGTGTTAAGTCTTGTATCGCCCTGGAGTAATACTATCGTTCAGTATTGTACACTACATGACACTGATTTATCCATGTTTTATGGTTAGAATTGATTAACCAGGTTTTCTTACTCTCCCCCTACAGCTATACAGCATTTACATACGCAACTGTACTGAACGTTACAAGTCCAATGGATGGTGGTGTCTCATGTGTAGTATAAGTTTAAGAAATGTATAATATTTACAACCAATGAAATGAAGTATATGGCTACGAATATATCGAAGCACTTATCTCACTTTAGAGCGCAGTACACACTCCATTATGCTAGCTTAATTACTGAACATTTAAAGAGATTTTTTTTTAATTCTCACACAGAAGGAACCACCGAAGCAGGCCTATCACATCATAAGATGCTATGTGGGGTGAGAAAGGATTAGGGATAGGGTTAGAATTAATGTCGGCCTCATGGTCGAGTGGTTAAAGACACTTGACTTGTGTTGAAGGAACGTTGGAGGTCGCGAGTTCGAATCCTGCCGGAGTGAAAAAAAAATATACACATAAAAATGCATTTTTCTATTCAGATTTTAAAAATATATGTGTAAAAATATATTTTGAAAAAATCAAAAACATAAAAAATGCATTTAAAAATATATATTCAGTGCAAAAATATGTATTCAAAAATGCATTTAAAAAAATATATATTCACTCTGGACTAGAAAAGAGTGGTAGATCTTGTATCACCCTGGAGCAATACCATCATTCAGTATTGTAAGCCAAGTGAAATGGATTTATCCATGTTTCGTGACTAGGACTGAATAATCAGGTTCTCAATCTCTCCTCCGACTGCTACATACATGTGCAGTTGCACAGTATGTTACAGACCCAGACGGATGGTGGTGTCATGTTGTCTCGTGTGTAATAAGATAAAAAAAAATAGAAAAAGCGGGACTTGAAGAGGCTGATTTTTAAGGTAGGAGGAAACACAGATGACGGAAGTCATTCCACAGCCGGGTCGTCTCACACAACAGACTTAGATGCGCTCTATATCAACTGTGATAAAATATTTAATAAATAGTATGACTAAGTATTCCTTATATGGAATAATCGCAGAGCATGCATGAGGAGGTGTATGAATGTGGAAGAAGCAAGAGATGTATGTCAGGATAGAATGGTCTGGCGCTCGATCCTCTTTGCCTACCCTCTCGGGAAACGGAGTGATGGTATAATAATGATAATTGATTGCCTTGGCAGCTGTAGTGTTGTTCTTTCTTTCGGTTTTTTCCAATTAGACATATTAAAAAAAAAAAGAAAAAACTGAACTTATTCACACAAAATAATAAATATGAAAAAGTAAATGAGGCTTTTCATGCCTATATTAGTTTTGTTTTTGTATTTCCAATATTTCACAATATTATATTATATATATTTAAAAATATGATATTTGTCATATCAGTATTTATTGTAATAATTATTCTGCTCTAAGATAATAATCTGTACGAGATGTTTTTTGGTCATATGTAAATAACTGTATGTAGTTTGATATAAACGCACTTACATTGTAAAGCGCTCTTGGGGTGATTTGTAATCATGAAACAGCGCTATATAAATCATCTAATAAATAAATAAATAATGTATTCCTTACTTGTGAATAGTCTGTGGGTAGGACACAACAGGTTGATTTTGTTTCATCAGGTCAACTGGCGGAGCGGAGATTATAGTCGGGGGGCACCCTCCTCCGAGAGACGTGGGTAGGGCTAGTCCCGGCGCTGGCATGCCATCCTTCTTGGCCAGCGACGTCTTCAGCTTGGCCTTCAAATCCTCCACGGACTTCTGGATCTGTGCGTTGATCTCGTCTCTCTTCTTCCTAGCTGCCTCTACACATTGTTCTGAATCCGTTTCCTTCGGACGATCCGAATCGTTCTTGCTAGGTTTAGAAAGCGATTTGAATAAAGGCATTTTACCTAAAACAAATTAATAAAATTAAACTCATTTAAATACAAAATTAATTTTAAATACTTGCTGATAGCCAAAACTAGTTGGAAGAATTAATTACATAATATACTAAGAAACCAAAATTGAATTAAAATTTGTAACCAAAGAAAAAATAAAATTTCCTCAAATTATTTTCTAGAGAATATGTAAATTCCTTGATTTTTTTCCCCCTTTGTATTACCTATAATATCTTTTTCTTAATAAAAATCTGCATGTTTAGGTCACAATCGGACCATTTTCAAGATGCCATTGAAAATGATCAGTGATTGTGACTTAAGATGAGGAAAAAATAATATAAGGTATTTTATCAACAATGGAGAAACCAAGGAAAAGTGAAATATTTGTAAGTTTGTATTTACCAATAAAAGGCATTTTCTTGGAATCAGAAGATGAATTGTTGGCAGATTGTTTTCTTGCTTTCTCGGTTTGTTTATCAAACCTTTCTTCATTATGGTCCTGTTTCTCCCTGCGCCCAGGATAAGGCTTGAAGTCAGAATGGCGTTTACTGCTTTCTTGGTCTCTGTCATAATCCCTAGAAAACACAAAATGAATAACCATTAAATAAACTGAAAGAAATCAGCGTGCAATATTTACACATGCGATAGGGGTAGGTAGAGTGGAGGTCTCTGCCCTGACATATATTGCTAGTTTCCTCCACATTCATGCATCTTGTCATACACACACAATAGATGTTGAAGCTTTTACTATCACCTTCATTAAGAAATTGGGAAACATGTTCTCACCAAGTTCTTCTAGGCATTCCTCCCATCACTCTTACCAAGTATATTTGCAATAGAAATCTGTTTTACTATTCTGTCATTCGCAATTTGCTCGACATGCGGAAACCATTTCACTCAATTCTTTCTGTTTGATACAAATTAGTTCTAAAAAGTGTGTTTGTGCTACAAACCTTCGATCCTTTGATTTACTTTTGGCATCGCGATCCTTCTCCTTTCTGCAAAGATAAAAATTATGTCATATAACATAAATTACTTTGTGTTATATTCCTATTTCTACACAAATTGTATCGTAACAATATTCTTTTAACATGATCATTCAATTATTTTGAAGCATCAGCATAAATGTATAATTTAGCGATTTTATTGCTTAATAAACTTTTTTATGGTTTTTAACATTTAATTTTCTAACAGGAATTGAGGCTACAATCTCTATTTTGTTCAGTATCCCATCTACTGCGCTATGAAAACAGGAACTGTATTTCTGACAAATTGAAGAGTTATAAAGAGTACAATAGATGATGGATGGTAATCTCACCATTCTGGATAATTTATGAATATGTTAATTAAACATATTTCTTTCTCTATATAGAACTTACTTATAGGGCTAGTATCTGGTAGGCGTTTGAAATGTGGATCGTAAGTAGATATGGTGAATAATACTGAAATATTACATAAAGCCAATATACATACAATTGTTCACAACAATCAAGCACTTTGGTCAGAGTATGAGAGCTAAAAAATATGTAAAACTTCAACTGTCAAAGAGAGGAAAAACAAGGACCATAGAGTGGTTGGAAGAAAGTGCTTTCCTGGCATTGGAACAAGAGATATGAAGAGCTGTAGAATAGAGAAAGTTTCCCCAAATTAGCTAAATGAGGTTGATTTTACCTATCTGAACGTTGCTTGCACAGTGAGCCTTGCACAGTGAGCACTTCTCGAGCTTCTCTCTCACGTGACACAACTCTTCCGTCTATCTTTAGTTCCACCTTCTCTCCAGCACGACTTTTGACTCTGGATTGAAGCAAAAAATTATTCAATAATATAATGTATAATCAATGGTAAATAGCAAAGCACATTCAAACTATTCAATGAACAAACCTGGTCTTAAGTTTTTCCAAAATCTTCTTATCTTGATCTGTGAGCGCTTCGTTCTTAAGAGACATCCACTGCGAAAGCATACGGTCATCAGTAGGATCTCTAAGCTCGGACGGAATATCTTCACCTGCAAAAAAATTAAAATCATACATACATCCGGCCTTATTTTTAGTGATGTCAAATTAATCTGGGCATATGCAGATATATTTCATACTATCATTTTTCTTCTTTTTGGCATCCTTGCTGGAGTTAGATGACGACGAGCTGGTGCTCGATTCACTCGAAGATCGTTTCTTTCTCTTAGATTTTTTCTTGTCTTTTTTTTTCGCTTTCTTTTCCTCACTTTTCTTTTGCGAATCACCCTTATCCAACTGCAAATATAAGAGTTGTTAATTGCAGAAAAATTTACGATTATCTAATTTATTCCATTGTTGAGAATGCTATTTCACTTACAGGGGGGCTGTTGCTTTTCTTCTTCTTGGTATGGAAACCGTCCGCCTGGAACGATATCGTGTGCGGCGAGTACAGCGTCTTACTTTCGGTTGATTCACTCGTTTTGTGAATTTTCTCGTAGTTCTTCTGCCTGTCTGACATCCAGTCCATTTCCCAGTGAGGGTTGAGCTCTGTGAAGTTCTGAAATGTAAACATTTCAGATGTCATGAAATTGTTCAAGTTTTAGGGTTAAACTTATAATGAAAGCGGCAACTCACCGCATAATTCTGCGAATGTATCAACGATTTCAAGTGTGCTGATGCGCAGTGCAAATCCCCGATCCACAGGTCGCACAGCTTGCAGTACCAAGCAGACGACGGGACGAAAAATTGTAAACCTATCGAGCGAAGAATTAATACAAAATTAGCAGGATTTTCCATTGTAATACTTCTTTTTTTTAATACTTCAAAATAGAGAATCTCACCTTTGATCGGAGTCCTCTTCGATGGGGCTCCGGCAAAGTTTGGCATCCCTTCGTTCAAATTGTTCAGGGCATCGTGCCACGGTGCTTCCAAGTGTGCTAACGCATTGCTGTAACATGTAAATACAATTGCAATTCAAGATTGCTGGGATGAGCTGAAGAATGTCATTATTGTTGGAGACAAGCAGAATCTCTGTGTCAATAACAAGATTTTAGATAGAGAAGGGAAACCCCAAAAATCTTGATACTTTAAGTTAGATTAAGGTGAGGATAACCAACCTCCCTTGAAAGACACTGTGTTGTTAATGTACAAAACTATATTAGCTACTATAATAAGATAGTGAAAGAACTGATTGAGGAGAATTATTAATGAGAATTATAAATACAATGAAAAAAAAAAATGGAAAGATAGTTATTTTCTTATCCATTTAGTGTATAAAATTTCACTATACATTTACACCCTTTAGTTGAGTGAGTGTGGACTTGGACAGTGGTTATGTTATTTTTAAACAAACAAATTCAATCATTCAAAACTGTATCAAAATGTATAAAAAATGCGGGAGATGATGACATTTCATACAACATTCAAAATGTTAAATAGTTACAGTTTGTTTATAACTTTGTCTCTCACATATTGACTAGATGTACAGTAGAACTTTAATCAGGATAACCATACCCTTGGTTTATATAGACTAACATTTTGGTCCAGCCAGTAATCCCGTTTATATTATAGAATTTATGACAAATAACAGACTTAATCTACGGCTGTAACTATTGACTTTTATAGCGTGCTACTATTGTATGCACTGTAAACACTTAAACTACAATATAATGCATGTAGGCATGTGTTTTAATATTTGTTAAAATTCATTGATACCTTTTTTAATTTGGTTAACACAAACTTTTGTTAACATGGAATGTTTTTTAGAGTCCCTTGAAGCCTGCGTTAATGAAGTTCTACGATGTTATTAAAAATGTTATTTTCAAAGTAATGGATAAAATGTCAATTACCGGTGATGATTGGGAGAATGGAGATGGTTGAGGTACTCCTTGGCCGTGGTGGGGAATTCCCCGCAGATGCGGCACCAGTGCATCTCCGGATCATAAAACACGTAATTGAACTTCTTTTCGCCCTTCGTGTGTGACTTGGATCTGAAACATTTACACAAATTAACCACACATCCACCAGACCACACTACATTATCCCATCACGTTGATTAAAGATTTGAGGTTACACTCACTATCCGACATGTTTTATTGTGCAGTACCTGAAAATTATTTGGATTCAACAAAAAAAAAATTATGGGTTCATATGACTATGTTACCGTAAGAATAAATAAGCATTTTACAATTATCACATTCAATATTTAAAATTAAATGCTTATCATTCGAATAGTTAAATAATTACAATGTAATAGGAATGTCCATTTATTAAGATCTATTATAGATACATTACAAAATATTTATAATACATTTTACAAATAATCAAATTAATAATGTGCAACATAATTCTCAACACTTGTTAAATAACATTTCATAAATAAAAATATGATAGAAATGGTTATATGATCATCATAATTAAATAATGATATAAAATTTAATCCATAGTATGTCCGCAGGTTCTTAGTTTGTGTCCACGAGTTGACTAGAAAATAATAACCTAACCTATATTCTTAAATATTTCACACTCTTAAATATGTAATACAATAAATAATTAAACATTAAATAATTATACATAGATAATATACAATTACATTCAGAAGTTGCATCAAAGTATACGGAATGTTTATATGTTCATAATTCACATAAAACATTTGATATTAATGTGTTGTATTGTATGCACCGGTGTATGCAGCTCTCCCAACTCAACTCAACTGTAGAATCCAATGTGAAATGCATTAAAAATGTTGTAACAACTCAACATCAACACATCACAAGTAACAAGGGAATTTCTGAAATTTTAAATAAAAGAGTAAATAAATGAAATATGAAGGATCAATGTACCTTGATTTACGTTTGTTACGACTCGAAGACCTGCGTGAATTGGCAGAGGAGGACCTGGACGAGGGAGGCGACTCTGTCGGAGTCCTCGGTTGTCCCGGTTTCCTGCTCTTGGGCTTTTCCACAAGCTCACTCAAGCCCAGGGGATTGTCGCCGATAATGCCATTCAACATGTCGATCACGTTGCTTACAGTCTTCAATTTGTTCTGAATCTCAATCTGTAAAGATGCAATGTAACTCGGTCAGGCAACCGTGGGGCATGTAAATCTGTAAAGATGCAATGTAACTCGGTCAGGCAACCGTGCGGCATGTAAAAATGCAATCACAAAAGTGATGAATGTAACAAAATGAATTTTATCAAAATGAAACATTAGTGAAATTATTGCCTTCTAGGATTCATACTGTATGGTGAGAAAACCTGGCAAGAAAATAGATGAAAAATGGAATGAAATAAAACCAGAGTTCTAGAGAATAATGATTCATAAGTAATTTCTGATTATCATTGCAAATGGACGCATGCACATATTAATCTTTTACCTGTAACTTTGCATTCTCCTTCAAAAATCGTTGGCTATCCGGGCTGGGAGAACGCCTCGAATGCCCTCGTAACTCGACTCTTTGCTGTTTCAAAGAATCCAACTCTCGCTTCAGTACAGTGGCCTTCTTTAAATACTCCTCTTTTTGCTTTGCCAGAGTAGCTCGCTGATTGCGCACCTCCGACGCGATAGCTATCACAAAAATAATTCCCTCAAAATCGATTAATATTGAAACATATACAACACATAATTGAAGAGTATTGAATATTATAATCCGTGAGTGGAACATCGAGGAGTATGGAGAAACAGTAAATGAACAAATAAATGACATCCCCATCAGTCTTCACCTCTTGCGTGGATTGTCTCGAAACAAACCTAGCCAGATATTCTTCGAGCAATCAAATAAAGATAATCATAAAACAGTAAGTGCGAACACGGGGTTATCTGAAATGAATTACCAAAATATTAACATCACACTTCATACTACAGAAGCAACAGCAATCAAATATGTCATATTTACCTTTGGCCCTCTCACATTTGCGGCAGCAAAAACCGATTCGCCTTAATGGCGGCCATTTGCACATTCTAAGAGTATTCTATCATTGCGGTTGACATTTTAAATGATTCAATAGCCTCAACACTGGATGAGCAACAAACAAATTGAAATTTAGGAAAATTTTTAATAATTTTTCGGTGAAATTATACAATCAGCAATTGTATTCACCAATTTACTGCAGTTGTTTGTATAAATTTAGCCGGAACCATGCATATTGTAAGATTCTAAATTTTAAGGTTGTTTGTTATATTATATACAGTAGTAGCGAAGAAAAATAACACTTCATAATTTTATGCAAGCCAGAATTATCCTGATAATTATAGGGAAAACCACTGCTATGTTATAAAAAACTGACAGCATAATATGTGCCTTGTTTAAAGAAAAAACACGAAACAAATAAATAACGAAATGAACAATATAATCATTTCATAATGAACAATTTCATTACCACATATTGATTATATTTTTACTGTAAGTAGAGTGCAGAAAATTGAAGAAATCACAAATATCATTTGCATAATTGAGTCCAATAATACAATTGAACTTTGTTATAATGAGCTCAGTCATAACAAGTTTTCAGTTTTAAAGAGACTTTGAATATACACATACTTTGGTGAATTTCATAGCCTTCACTCCTTTATATTGAGCAGATTCTTAGATATAACGGGAACTACTTATTAATGTGAATATTTTTCAAAACGTTAACTTGTGAGATATCAAAATAACAAAGACCATCTTAAAAGTTTGTTGTATATCTTATAAACAAACAATAGCTATTTTAATGAGCCGGTATATGCTATACTTAGGAATTTTGAGCATTAATTTGGCTCATAGGTTTCTGATTCGCTTACACAGCTTAAATGATTCTGCCCATATGTCAAATAAAAGAAAATGTTAATGAATTAAAGAAAAAATGGCATTATAAATGATAGCATGCGCATTTTAAAAAAATAAGTAATATATTTTACTGATTTTGGATTTTAATGAAACGGTCTCTTTCAAGAAAAGAAACATCAGAGAGGAAAGTGTTTTAATTCACTTAGTGATATTAAATTCATCTTGAGAAATGTACAACATTCTACTCTTAAGCAAACAAACATTTTAGAGAAATTTAATCATAATAATTTTAATTTAAATATATCTATATTTACTTATCATAACATATGATTATGTTCTTATCGATTATAATTATTTTTATAATTTAGTAAATTTTTATACGTATATTGGATACACATCAACAAACAATAACGTTCATTTGTGCCTCCTCAATGATACTTTATTTCTCACATATAACGAGTACTGATTATAAGGAACAAAATATGCCGAACCCAAGTGACTTGTTATAACAAAGTTTGACTGTAAATAACAAAAAAATATCAGACTACATTACACAAAAATATTTGTGGGTTTAAAAACCACAGAATATATAAGATAAGATACAAGGAAGGAAGTACTAAGATATATAAAAACATCACAGTGGTAAAACTAATTTAAAAAAAAAAAAAGGATCTGTGCAATATTTTCTGGAGTGGTTAGTATCTGATGAGTACACAGAGGCATGCATAGGTTATTTGTAAAAGGCGATATAGACTATTGCAAACAAGGAAATTATTTTAAATTTTTTTTAATCTTCCAAATTTTGAAACTTCATTTATCATTGTATAAAAACTGTAGGTCAGGTGTTGGTGTACAATGATTCTTGAATATCACAGTGCGTGAAGTAGATATTATATATTAAAAACAACTTGAACTTTTTTGAGCAACCAAATACAATACAAATATATAATAGTTGTACCAGATGAAAATGCATTTTTTTAAATAAAAAAGTATAGATATATTGCATAATAATTATTTATTATATATCCTCCCTCGATAGTTAAAATTATCCTCCATGATTCTACTAATTATAATATGCCTTTTGCAGAAAATTCCTTTGATTTGGATGATAAATAATCACCAAAATTATTGTAAAATAAAATTTTACGATATTGGCCTAAATAATGGTAAACTCTATGGAGCAAGATCAGGTGAATATGATGGATAAATAACTACATTGTATTAAAAAATATATTAATTTTTGATACATTCAAACCCCTACAATACCATTATATTCATAATTTAACACGTTGACTGCCAACTATGAGATAACTCGTAGATTGCATTCTTTTCTAGGAAGCCAACTACGAGTAATCTCGTACTGTATTTACTTGCCATTTTTGTGAAGCTACGATTAAACTCGAAGTACGTTAGTGCTAATATGGATAGATGGCTTCTGGGGAAAGAACAAAAAATCAATGCTGGCTTGCATGAACAAAAAATTTATTTAAAAACGAACAAAAAATATAACTATGCACTAGATTTAGAGTTTTTAATAATATAATGTAATAAAATCAAATCGTCATTTTTGGCCATATTTCTGAAAATTGCCGTGGCAATCAACGTGTTAAATGATACACTATCTACACATTCCATGACTCTTGTTAAATAAGTATTGTTATAGGCTTTCACAACCAAAAGATTTGCATGTCAGATTTTTGAATAATCATGTTGTGTTGTGAATTTTTGCCGTTTTGGACCACATTGCAGTGTCCACATTCAGAGTGAGTCTACCTGTGAGAAAAGTTATGGACACTGCAATGTCGTCCGAAACGCTGGTAAATAAAATGTCACAACACAACATGACTACCCAAAAGTCTTTGATTCCTATTGATTATTTTTAACTGCCCTTTTATACTAGATTGAAAGCATTCAAGTGCATTTTCTATTTGCTGGAAAAATTTGGTTGATTTACTTCAACTTCAATGCTTATTATTATTATTAACATGGATAACTTATATAGCGCCGTTTTCGTGAGAAATTCACCTCAAGGGCGCTGCGAATACTCCATCTTATTTTAAGGACTGTTTTTAAGTGAAAATTTTCACATCTAAATATTTTGAATCACTTCTGACACTCAGCGGCGGATTTAGCACGCACCTTGGGCCTCTTAAACCGAGGCGGCCTTCAAATCCAGCCACCACTCAAAAATTAGACATTCTAAAATATTACAATTTATAACGCGTTCTTTACAATTCGCTGCGAATTTTTGCGTTAGTCAAAAAACGCTATGCAGAGGGAATATTTGAAAGCAGTCTTCGATTTGTTGAAAAAATTCGTAACAAAATTTAGTGCACGTAATATTTTAAGAAGGGCCGACCGGATATTGCTTACACTTCATATGTTAGTATAACATGTATCAAAAATGCTGGAACGCATGGGCCTGTCTGCCCCTGTGAATTATTTTAGGGCATGTCAGCATAATCCCTTGCATATGCCATATGTCAGAACCAATACGGTGGATCGATTGCCGTTGGCTAGGGCTGCTCCATTACTGAATGAGTTACCTGATAGCGTAGATATCTTTCATACACCTTGGGCCTCACTGCTAAACAAAATATACTTCTCAGTGTGAATATATTTTGTTGTATAACTACGCATATTTTTGACTATATATGTATATGTTTTGCTATGTAAATTTTTTATTTTTATTTTTGCTTTGTTTGTACCTTTAATGTATACTTTGTTCCTTGGTACCATGTGCTGTTAATAAAAAAATAATAAATAAATAATTGACCATTTAAAAGGGCAATTTTAAAAAGCAACACTTTCATCTGGTACTCTCAATGTTTAACTTTGCAATTCTCACCTTCCCGTTTGATTTTCTCTTCTTGTGGTGTGTTAACTTGCTGTGTCAGAGCTGGCGTCCACGAGCTGGGCTGCATGGAGGGCGCTGGGGGAGCCGTCGGAAGCCCCATATCTGAATTCAAGTCCAAGCTGAGACCTTCCGGAAAATTCTGGTAAGAACTCGGATCGAACTGGCTGAATCCTGGCTGTATAGGATATACACTCGGCTAAAATGTTCATATACATTTGTTAATCCTTACATGTTTTATAAATAAAAAAATCAACATTAAAACTAGTTTAGTTAGAAAATGTTACTGCAGCAACTAGATCAGAAATTGAGATGGGAAGTAGAAAAAGCAAAGAAATGATCTTTAAGGGTAAGATTTGAGAAATAAATGCATCTTTAATTTGGATCTGAATTCTGTCGCACTTGAAGCACTTCTCCCATTCAGGGGTATTAAGTCCTATGCTACCAGCCCCATCACCAAACTTGGTGTCAGAGCGTTGCGACAGTCCAGCCAATCTGCCTATCGCAGATAAGATTGCTGAGCAAAATGACGATTGTCAGGCATTTAGTTTGCAGGGATACAGATATTCACCAGATGTGCCGGTGTAATACCATTTAATGCCTTCAAAATTAACCAACAGTAAATTTGTATTTCAATTATATATTGTACATTTTAACAAAGAAAACTATTTACCTATCATTACTCATGAATACAAATGAATGCTTGGTAACTAAGTTATCTATCTACACAAATAAATTTAGTAAACTAATTTTGCTAAAATGCTACATAAAGTTTGATCAATAACTATTATATCATAAGGTAGTGATCAATATTGTTAAATATTTGCTTATATTGTGATGATTAGATTATTCATACTATGCTTATGTGTTCTGGATATACCTTAATGAGGTGTGCGTTTCTATAGATGGTTTCATAGGTTTTTCTGTAGTTTCAAAATGAGTCGAAGCAGTAAAAAAATTGGACTTTAAAAAGCAACTTACCACTATATGCAGATATTTTACTATTATTATTAACATGGATAATTTATATAGCGCTGTTTTCGTGAAAAAATCACCTTAAGGGTATTGCACATCATTTTTGTTGCTCTTCAGAGAATAATATTTTAAAAATGTTTTTTAGTTTTTTTACTACAGCGCAAAAAAACATTTAAGAACTCAATATTTCTTTAAGATATTTTAAAACTTTCAAATACATAAATATCGATATACATTAAATAACGGTTAGAAACTGACTAAAACTAAAAATAGCTAAGCACTTGTTTTCATTTTAACATTTTGTATTGGTTGCAATATCAATTGGTGTTCAATATAATTAACTTTGACGTTGCTTCAAGCCAATACGAAATCCATCACTTTGTCAATTATGTGTTCTAATTTATTTCAATGTGAAGCAAGCGCTTCTAGTCCAGTGTCCTATCCATTTCACTATAGAGGTTTGCAATACAATCAAGATGTGGCGAACATACAAATATTCAGCGAAGCATCTAGTTCATAATGGTTTGAATTATTTATGCATTAAAGTGGTGAAGCCAATTATTGCAACAGTTTGATCGAATTAAAACTAGATTAGATGATTTTGTCAAGAAATTAGTTTAGATATCGTTGAAGGATTTTAAAGTATTACTTTATAAAATACATACCTCATCAGAATAAGACGGAGCTGGTGGAGGAGCAGGAAACGATTGCTGTTGATTATAAGGTCCTTCCCAGCTGTCAAAATCCATTCTATCGTCCCGTTTGCTAGACGAATCTTCGATAAAGTCAGGACTGTAATCGTTTCTTCTTTTCCTGGAGCGTTCTCTGCTATTCCTATCCGACCTGTAGTCCCTCCTGGAAGGAGAAAACCTAGGGCTTCCTACGGGTCTGTAACGCGATTTATTGTAATCTGACTCTCTTGATTCTTGTTCGCCAACTAAGAACCCGAATTTGTCGTAGTGTCGCTTGGAATTGTCAATCGGATTAGTAAAAGACATGACGAATCTTTTAATCCTATGTTTTAGTCTCACTATTCTGCACAACGCGCAAACTGTTTTCAAATCCGAAGAGGATTATCAGTATCGGCCATTTTGCTTAACTCGAATTGCATTGTTTTTTTTTACCTAGTTACGCGAAAATATTTATCAATAAACCGTAAGAGCTTAATATACAACAAAATACATTGTTTATTTTTTAGAAATTTAGCACAATTAAAGAATACAATCGTAAATTAAGAAATATTGTTCAGACAAAACTACAACACAAAGGCAAATCTCAACACGCCATTTAAAATTTTTGTGGTTATATTTTAATCTATGGATTTAAGATGCCAGGTGTTTTCATAAATGCCGTTTTTAAGATTTTTTAATAATAAAAGCAGAAATCAGGGTTGCTTGAATCGTAGATTTAATTAATAAATAATAATGTCCTTAGTTAGTGAGGAAACTTTTCATTCCGAAAGCCGTTGGGAATTGACATTAAATTTGATGTTAAAGAAATATTTCAATATGGCAATATGATAATTTGCAATGATTCTATCTCAGATAGGCAATTTAGATGTTCGATCTGTTATTTAATTTTTGTTGATTCGCAGATGGTTTAAATCTAAACTAAAATGACATTAGGTTATGTAGATGAAGTAGGTGATTCCTTATCTATAAATTATGTGATGTTTAGAGCAATAAAATATTTTTGTAGTGGATTAAGGCAGTTCGGTAAAATTTGTATTTTCTACAAATTTCTTAAAATGATCATTCTAAAAACCTGAAAAGTATAACGCTTTTGCAAAAACAGAAATCGTATGTTTTAAGTACAATTTAAATACGTGATATGTTTAATAGAAGCCAAAAAAGAGAACCGATATAACTTTACCTGGCAACTATGGTCGATTTTTGTGTCGGTGACAAAATCTAGGTGTTAGCTTCCATGTGTACCTAAATACGCAACAGAAACGAGACTCGTCTTTGTTCAGTAAGCAAAGGGGGTGATGAGTCACCGTCTCCGGAGCAAAAGTTTCCTATGCATAAATATAACGTATTATGTGCCTAATGTTTTAATTTGTAAACTCAATCAATTCCCACATGAAACTTCCAATAAATATTTCCTTCCTACTAAGCTTTTGTTAAAGCTTGTTACCCTAAAGTACATATGATCTTGACCAAATTCATGAAGTGAAACAGCTTGAAAAATTTATAACTGTATTCCCTCATGCTTATTCACTTTTCACCTATTAACAAACATTTCTAATTTTACTACATGCCTCATATTTAACACTCGGTTGTTTTTTTTTAATATATGTAATGGCCTTCATCTTGGGATGTTGGCTGAGAACATCCCTAGTGGATGAAGGCCATTACATATATATATTTAAAAAAAAAAGCTTCCTACAAATGTCTAAAAAAATATCTATGGAATTGAGCATAGATAAAACCATTCCTGAATATTATTTCTTCGCGTTTTGACGTTTTGTTTGACAGATCGTTTGGGAACCGTTGATTTCGTTAGGTGTTAATATTTTTTTCACTTCAGGTTTGATTTATTTGAAACAATTACCGGAGCTTAAAATATTTTAAGCATATTTCACAATATGGAGTTTTCTCCACAAAGCTTTAGGACTGATGTAGTGTCAGACGACGGAACGAATGAGGTGAACCTTGAAATACGTACACCGAAGAAAGTTTTGTACTTTAGCGATGGCATCATTGAAGAATTTAGTGATGACGAATCGGATACATCTGCGATTGTAGCTGAAAAGGAAGTAATCGATACGGTAATTAATTTTCACAATTAATTATAAAGTGTTATTTTTCGCGCTATTATTATTAACGTGGATAATTTATATAGCGCCGTTTTCGTGAGAATATCACCTCAAGGGCGCTGCGATTAGCGGGTAAACTACTAAGATGTTTATGAAAACATAATATTATATTTTTGGAATAGACAAATATTTTGTATAAATAAAGCGCACATAACTACTGTGAAAAAAATATACTGCGAGTATACTGTGGAAAAAAATTAACCGTCATGGAACGCATTAAGGATGACTTAGTTGTAAATGAAGTCCTTGCATTTTTGCAAAATAAAA